>PVIC010004249.1:0-63820 GCA_004025085.1 Thryonomys swinderianus | reverse complement strand
AAAAAAAAAAAAAAAAAAAAAGATAGCTTATGGCACAACTGACCGCTTGTGGTCACATGCAGAGAAGGTCACCCAGTGCAGTGAAGATCCGCTGGGATTCAAGCTTTGAGAAGTAGGGGTTGCTGCCAGACAACAATGTGAAATGCACAAAAACCTCAAAAGTGTGAGGGAGAAGTGGTTGATTTTAATGGCTAGACAGCCTGCGAAGCAGATAGCGAGATCTTAGATGCTAGTGTAAGGTACAGACCGAGAACGAATGGTAAGGGCTGTCATGGCTCTGCTGAAGGGATACTATACCTTTTGCGACCATAAGCAAACTGAAAAGGGAGACTGGATTTCTCATTTGTAACATCTGCCAAGTGCACAAAACCCTCATGTCTCTTCTTTGATAGTTAGAGAACCTATGGCAAAGAGTAGGGATTTGGAGGACAGGAATGGGAGAAGGGGCTGGGGACTGAGGGTGAACACAGCTTCTTTTGTAGGAAGTCACTCTTATCCATGTACAACAAAGTCATTCCTGCCTTGCTTGTAGAACTATACGGTTCTTGCTTGAGGAAATCATTTTGCACTTGACCTCCCCACTTCCTGTAGTCTTTGACACAAACAACTAGATGCCAACATAGCCCATGTGGCACGAGGCCAAGCAGGATGCAGACTCATACCAAAGTAACTGCAAGATTTTCTCTTCATGAGGGAAAGGATTCCGAAGTTGCTAAGGTGGGAAAAGAGTTTGTTTATCAAGTGATTCTGGTCCACTGAATCCCCAGTGAGTGGTTCTAGTTGTTTGGTCTGAGACCTGTACTTCACGGCAGCCCAGCCGCTTGAGAGACGTTGAGATGCCTGGAATTCCCCGACATGATGTAGAAGCAGGAAACCGAGGAAGCAGAAACACCGGTGTGGCATATGTGACCCATTCACCAATCCCCTAATTCTCCCTGAGAGAGACCAGAAGACATTTCCTTTGCCAAAGTGAGAGGCTGTCTGCTGTTGCTCTTATGGACGCTGGAGACACTGTTGAGCACTGCTGGGGTTGAGTGGACTCCTTCCTGTTTGCCAGGATTCCAGAGGCACAAATGCAGGAAAGAAAAGCTTATCTCAAAAAAAAGTCCAATGGTTCCGTCCTTTCCCAGGGCCAGGCTAGAAAGGAAAATTATCTGCAGTATAAAGATCTCTGCCAGAAGCTAACTGATCGTGAGCCCTAGAACCAAATAATAGATAGACATCGCCTGTGATGATAAGTCTGTATAGCAGGGGAAAAATTAAAAAAACACCTTTGATCTGATGTCAGTTGTCTTAATTACTTTCTTTTTTTTTTTTTGCTTTTTGAGACAGGGTCTCGCTTTGTAGTTCAGGCTGGCCCTGAGCTCACTATGGTGCCCAGGTAAGCCGCCGAGAACTCAGCAATCCTCCTGTCTCTGCCTCCCGAGTGCTGGGATTACAGGCGTGAGCCACCACGCCCGGCATTGTGGTATGCGGTGTTGATTGTTGGTGGGCGTGTCTCCACGCCCAGCATTATATGTGGTAACCGGGGATCGAACTCAGGTCCTTGCGCTTGCGAGGCAGGCACCGGAACCACTGAACTAACCCTCTGGCCCCTTAGTTACTTTCTTAATGCTGAGGGACAATACCTGACATAATACTTGAAGGAAGAAAGGTTTATTTTGGCTGATGGCTTGTAGAAGTTTCACTCCAGAGTCAGATGGCTCCATGGCAGAGCAGTGTGACAGAGGGACACAACGGAAGAGACAAAGCTCCTGACATGGCAAAGGAAGCAGGGGAAGAGAACAGGGAGAGAGACGTACCCTTGCAGGCCACGGCTCCAGTGACCCACCTCCCCTTACCAGACTGCACCTCCCCAAATCATATTTAGCTATGAACTCATCACGGACTGATGTACTGCTGAGTATCACAGCCCTGTAATCCCTAGAATCCAGTTACCTTCCCAAATCTCCACCTATGAGTGCAAGAAGCTCTGGAGGGACATCTGGATAGAAACCATAACTTAAGTCACATAAGCTGTGTTGGACCCACATCTAACTCTCAGACTAGAACTTGAATGCTATGGAAGTGATACCCTTTCCCTTCTCTGTTTAACTGGCTGAATATGGAGTAGTCTTGAAGGACGAAAACTGATTATTGTAACCCTAATATAGCAGTGTTTTCAACACAACAAGCCATACAAACACTGAAGGAAATGAGTGAAGAACCCCAAAAGATGTCTTGTCTGACTGATAAAGATATTATTTTCATCTCACTGAAGACTTAGGCTCTGCCACAGCTCAGTGTGCAGCAGTTCTAGTCGCTTCCTGTCCTGCAGGTGTCTCAGGGACTACTGCATTGATGACATCATGCTTT
This sequence comes from Thryonomys swinderianus, assembly GCA_004025085.1. NCBI lineage: Eukaryota > Metazoa > Chordata > Mammalia > Rodentia > Thryonomyidae > Thryonomys > Thryonomys swinderianus. The sequence goes on along the minus strand of PVIC010004249.1, from coordinate 61,465 downwards.
CAGGATGTGCAGAGCAGGGATGGTGGTTATTCTAGATAATTAAGAAGCATGCAAATTATAGTGTGGGAAGTAAATCTCTGCCATCTGCAGAGGCCTGTGACCTCAGGGACCTTGTAGGGTCTAGCGATGAGAAGACCTCTCCTTCGAGGTGACTGCTGGATTTTTGTGCCTTATACGACTTCCTATGGAAAAAGAAGCACAATGCGTGGAGGTCCGTTTTTTGGAAGCAACATTTATCACCTTGGGGGTTACTTCTTATGGGTTGGCATGAAAGGATCTTTTGAGAAGGGGCATAGAGGTGAAACAGATTCTCTTCTTGGGTCAGCTACAATGGAATACACTCTCAGGGGACAGGGGTGCTTAAAATGTCAGTGGCAGATCAGAGAAGTTTATGGAGCTCAGGTGAAATCCTGTTAGAATCCTGTGTCAACTATAGTACTTTGGGGAAATACATGCCACCTTTTTCAGGTAACTGTTTTCCTTTAAAGACTTGTCTTCTAACTGTATTGTAGAAGATGTGGAATACCTGTTTCTGGAAACTAGCATCACTTCTATTTTGAAACCAGACAAAGATCTAACCAGAACAGACAATAGGCTAATCTCTCTAGTGACTATTGATGCAAAAATCCTCGACAAAATACTGGCAAACAGAATTCAACAAATCATCAAAAAGATCATACACCATAACTGTCTTAATTACCTTCTTCTCATTGCTGAGATAAAATACCCAAAACCTAAAGTTAAAAGGGAAATGGTTTATTTAGCTCATACTTTGCAGAAGTTGCAGCAAGCTCCAAGACAGGGTGGCATATGGCAGAGGGGCAATAGTTCATGGCAGACAGAAGGTAGCAAAGGAACAAGGGATCTTAAGAGAACCTTTCTGCCCCCTTTAACCTATCCAGACTACACAGGGTGGATAGCACTCACACCCATAGTGCTAGTGCCCTTGATCCCAGATAAATCAATCCCAATGTCACACACTCTAGATCCAGCTACCTCTGAAAAAGCTCCACCTATGACCACATGAGGCTTTGGGGGACATATAAACACAAGCCACAACGATCTGCCCCTAGTCTTCCAAACAGCCATGCATAGCCCTTTGTACACAAAAGCATTTAGTCTATATCCAAGAATTACTAAGATCCCAACAGTTTCAGCATTGCTGAAAAGTCCCAGTCTAAAGTCTCCTCTGAGATTTAAGGTAAACTCTTAACTGCAAGCCCTCGTACAAATGAAAAGAAACTTAAACTCTTTCAACTTTCAGTGGAAAAAGATAGATATTTCTATTCTAAAAGTTACAAACAGAGAGATAACAAAGAATGGGAGCAAAACAAGACCAAAATCCAGAAAGGCAAACATTAAATCCCACAATTCCACTTGCAGCATCCCTGGCAGTCTGTGGCAAGTTGTGAACTCCAAAGGGCTTGGATGGTTCTGCCTCTATGGCACTGCCAGTGGTTGTATCTCTCCTGTCTTCTCTCTTACATTGGCTCTGGCCCCTCCTTGTGGTTTTCCTCAGATAATCCACATTCTTATCTTCTCCAAACTTCTGGGGTCTCCACTGTACCTTTGGTTCCATACTCACAGCTTCACACACTCCCCTCTCAGGGGCACACTGCCTGGCCTCCCAGGCCTTCTTCTGAAGTCTGGCTGGAAGCCTCCCTGACCCCACAACTCTTGCATTCTGCAAGAGCCTAGAACCAGCTCCATGTGTATGGTGCCAAGGTCTGCTGCCATCTGATGCAGCAGCCAGGCTTCCTTCTCCCTTGTCTGTAGGGATCCAGTGCCAATGAACCAGAAGCCAAGGAACTACTTCTCCAGGCCACCGCCATTCTGGAATATGGTCCTTTGAGGCTCTCTTCCCAAAACAAAGTCTTTCACTTTTGCAGTTTTGAGGTTACAAAGGCTGGAGCTATGTTTTCTAGTGTCCTGCTCCTGCTCAGCAGTCAAGATCTCTTCTGCTCTCTCTTGGCAGGGGGTAACTTTACTAGAGCTTGCTTTTTGCCCAAACTCCAAGTGTTTTAAACTCATTGTGCTGGGCTCTTTGCTATTGATTCTCAACATAAATCTGGCTAAAAGTGTCCAACAGTAGCCACACCACCTCCTCAACCTTAGAAATTTCTTCTGCCAGATTATTTAGTGGAGCACCCTTAATCTCAGACTAAGGCAGTCTCTGGGCACAAGCAAAATGCAGACAAACTTTCTACCAGCCCGTAACACACATTGTCTGGATTCTAGCAGCCACTGTAGTCCTTCTAAACCGAAGCCTCCTGGGCCAGGTGTGTACTGGTTTTCTAGTCTTCTGAGCTCTGACCAGGACTTCCCATCAAATACAGCCTGAGGCATTCCAGCTGTACTTTTTCTTCAGGTACCTCCAAACCTTTCCTAACTCTCTCACTTCCCACGAGTCAGTTCCAAAGGCTCTTGAGTCACATGGTCAGGTAATGTCACAGCAATGACCCCACTTCCCTGGTACCAAATTCTGTTTCAGTTGCTTTTCTCTTACTGCTGAGACAAAATAGGGGACACTTAAAATTAAAGGGGGAAAGGTTTATTTGGCTTACAGTTGAAGAGGTTTTGGTATGTAATTGGCTGGCTCTAAGGCAAGTGGCAGAGGGGCAGCAGCTCATGGTGGACAGGTAGTGGCAAAGCAACAAGAGAGCTTAACAGTATCCTTCTTCCCCTTTTATCTTATTCAGACTAATTAGCATAGGTAGCACTCACAGCCTGGATCCTAGTGCCCTTGGGCCTAGCACTGCACCAGAAATACTCACATACTATAGATTCAGCCTTCTCTGAAAAAGCTCCACATATGACTGCATGAGGCTTTGGGGGACAGCTAAACACTAGTCATAACAATAACCAAGTAGGTGTCTCCTCAAGGATGCAAATATGGTTCAATACACACAAATCAAGAAAGTAATATATCATAAATAATATATTACAGAAAGAGAAGCAACGACAAAATCACATGAAATCTCAATAGATGCAGAAGAAGCTTTAGACAAAATCCAATATTCATTCACGATACCTGAAGACAATAGGCATAGAAGGACCTTATCTCAATCTGATAGGAACCATTTATGTCCGACTTACTGCCAAAATCATAGTAAAAGGGGAAAAATTGAAAGCTTTCCCTCTTAAAGTTATTAGCAAGACAAGGATGTTTACTATCACCACTCTCATTTAACAACATCCTTGAAACCTTTGGCAGTTCAATCATAGAAGAGAAAGAAATACTGTATACTTTTTTTTTTTTTTTTGAGACACGGTCTCGCTTTGTAGTTCAGGCTGGCCCTGAGCTCACTATGTAGCCCAGGCAAGTCTCAAACTCAGCAATCCTCCTGTCTCTGCCTCCCGAGTGCTGGGATTACAGGCGTGAGCCACCACGCCCGGCAGAAAAGAAAGAAATAAAAGAGATATTCATAGGAAAGTATCATTAATTGCAAATGATGTGATCCTCTACTTACAAAATCCAAAAACGTCTACAAAAAGATTCATAGAATTAATAACCAAACACAGCAATAAAGCAGGATACAAAGTCAATAGATAAATTAATAGCATTCCTATATACTAACAATGAATTTACTGAGACAGAAATTAGGAAAATATGATTTGCAGTAACATCAAGAAAAATAAAATATTACGAATTAACCTAACCAAAGAACTGAAATGTCTCTACAATAACAATTACATTACTCTAAAAGAGGAGACTGAAGAGGACATTAGAAAGTGGAAAGATACCTCATGTTCTTTGGATAGGTAGAATCAATATGGTCAAGATGGCTATACTTTTAAAACTGGTATGTAAATTTAACACAGTCCCAATCAAAATAACAGCATTCATCACATACATAAAGAAAACAATCCAAAAATTCATATAGAACCAGAAGAGACTCAGAATGGCAAAAGCAATGTTGGGTAATAAAAGGAAAGCAGGAGGTACCACTTCAGATTTGAAGTTATATTACAAAGCTACTGTGATTAAAAACAGCATGGTACCAGGACAACAACAGACATGTGGATAAGTGTAACAGGACAGAGCAAGGAGAAACAATCCCAGAAACATTTAACTTTTTGATCTTTGACAAGGGGGCCAAAGACATACACTGGAGAAAAGATACCTTCTTCAGTAAATGGTGCTAGGAAAATTGGAAATCTATACAGAGAAGATTGTGTCTAGACCCATATATCTTACCTTATACTAAACTAAAATCAAAATAGAAAAAAGATCTAAATGTTCAAGTAAGAGTACTGAATCTGCCAGAAGATAAGGTACCACTCTTTTTTTTTTTGAGACAGGGTCTCACTTTGTAGTTCAGGCTGGCCCTGAGCTCACTATGTAGCCCAGGCAAACCTCGAACTCAGCAATCCTCCTGCCTCTGCCCCCCAAGTGCTGGGATTATAGACATGAACCACCATGAGCAGCACTGTGGTATGTGGTACTGATTGCTGGTGGGGATGAGTCACCACACCCAGTATTGTTATATATGGTTACTAGGGATCGAACTCAGGACCTTGGACTTGCTAGGCAGGCACCAGAACCACTGAGCTAAATCTCTGGTCCCAATGTATAACTCTTGAAGATATAAGCACAAGCCAGGACTTTCTGAAAAGAACCCTAATGGGTGAAGACATAATACTGAGAATCAACAAGTGAGATTATATCAAATTAAAAAGCATCTGCACAGCAAAGGAAACAACTAAAACAGTGAAGAGGTAATTTGTAGTATGGCAAAAATTCTTGCCAGGCATTCCTTAGATAGATGACTAACATCTAAACATAAAAGAACACAAAGATATTAAAACCCCCAAGTAAAAGACCCAATCAAAAAATGGGCAAATGAAATGAATAGACACTTCTCAAAAGATGTAGAGATGGCTAATAAATACATGAAATAATGTTCAACATCACTGGTCATTAGAGAAATGCAAATTAGACAATACTGAGATACCATCTACTCCAGAAAGAATGTCTATCACCAAGAAATCAAATAATAGCAAATGCTGTCCAGGCTATGTGGGAGTGTGGGTGTGTGTGTGGGGGTGGGGAAGGAAATTTAAACTAGTACAACCACTGTGGAGATCAGTATGATGATTCCTCAAAAAAACCCTAGATATTCCATTTGACTCAGCTATTTCCCTCCAAGGTGTCTTCTTGAAAAAGTTAAAGTCATATTACAGTGATTCATGCAAACCCATGATTTTAGCAGTACAGCTAAATGTTAGAAATAGTCTATATGCCCATCGACAGATAAATGGGTAGAGGAAATGTGTTATCTATATACACAATGGAGTATTACTGTGCCATAAAAATAAATTTGAGGCATTTACAGGTAAATGGATGTCCCTCAAGACCTAATGTTAAGTGAAATAAATCAGTTATGCAAATTTAAATATCACATGGTTTCTCTTACATGAGAAACTCAAAATATAAACAAAGAGCAAAATAAAAGACAAGATAATAGGAAGTAGGAAGATCTTTCTCAAATGGAAAGAGGAACAAGAGATGGGGGAAGGGAGGGAGAGGGAATGGAAAAAAGAACTGAAGAATAAATAGAACTAGAGCTTTTGTAAATGGGAAGTAGACTAAGAGTTGGAAGGAGGATGGAACAATGAGGAGGGCAGGGGATAAAGAAAAAAATTAAGATGCATGATGTACATATCCCAACTCCCCATGATAAATGTGATCATTATGTACCACAAACATGAAGAGAGACAGAGACAGAGGAGGCCGAATGCCTGATCAACAAACTAGGTTTACCAGATAGCCTGAGTTGCCCTTTTGAGTTTTTTTTTTTTTTTTTTTTTTTGCAGTACCAGGGATCGAACTCAGGTCCTCATGCATCCAAGGTTGGCACGGTACCACTTGAGCTAAATCCCCAGCCCAAAATGTGTGTTATTTTGACCCATTAAGCCGCCAAGTCAGGTGCATTAAATGGTCCAGTTATACTAGGGACTCCACTTCCAGTAGGAAAAGGTGACCTGCCCTGTGATTTAAGTCCTCTTCTGTCCCTGGCTAACTCATTGATTATCCAATGTAGACTTGGCGACAGAAATGTTCTGGGTTCTTAATAACGTGGACTTTCCCCTGTCAAGGCTGACCTGGCTTCCCACAAGCATCACCAGCCAACTCGCAGTCTTCCAAAAGTTACCCAAACTAGGGGTTTGGAAGCAGATTACCCCCTTTTGTTCTTGGAGGATACCAGTGACTTGTCCCCATTGTAAGGGACAGTGCTTTGGAACCCAGACTGACTTCCCTGGCTTATCATTGCCTCCAGTACTACCCCAAGACTGTAACTCTTGTCATTTTGTATCCCACAGCGCTGCTTCTGCCCAGGGACCTCATTTCACACCAGAAGAAGAAATGAGAGGGGCTCATTTCTGTCCCACAGTAGCAGATGGCTTTCGAGAATGGTGGAAGGACCATTGGAAGATAATACCTGGCAAAGGAAAGTCACTGTCCTACAGTTTTAGAATCTTCTCTGAACCAAAGTCAATATAGAGTGCTGTTGACTTGAGGTTAGGATACATGGCTACAGGAACGAAGAGAAACTCATCTCTCAGGAACATACCTGCTTATCTAATTGCAAATTCTTTTTTTTTTTTTTTTTTAAACAGGGTCTCACTTTTGTAGTTCAGGCTGGCTCTGAGCTCACTATGGAGCCCAGGCCAAGCCTGGAACTCAGCAATCCTCCTGTCTCTGCCTCCCGAGTGTTGGGATTACAGGCGTGAGCCACCACGCCCTGCACTGTGGTATGTGGTATTGATTGCCGGTGGGTGTGAGTCTCCACACCCAGCATTGTATGTGGTTACGGGGATTGAACTAAGGACCTTGCATTTGTGAGGCAGGCATCTGAACCACTGAGCTAACCCTCTGGCCCTACTTGCAAATTCTTTGTTTCTTCTTCTCTAGGCTCCCTAGTTGGAAGGTGCTGGTAACCAAAGAGAAACTCATCCATTGCAAGGATTCAAGCAGAGTTGCACTGAGATGAAAACTGAGACTGGCTATCTCACACTCCTTGCCTCAGTGGGAGCGTTGCGAAAGTGCTGGTTATGACAATAGTGATCGTATTACGATAATAAGAATCCTGTGGAAGGAAGGATGTTCTTACGGGATGGGCAAAAGTAGGTAAGTAGAATCCAGTCATGGTAATATCCTGGTTGCTACTGGCATGTCCAGTGGCAGACAATAATAACCTCAAATTCCTCTGAGTAGTCAAGATGCCTGACAAAGGGAAAGGGAGATTATGTTATGTAATGGGCAGTAAGGCCAAAAGTCATAAATACCAATGACAGCCGTATGCCCAGCTGCAAAACAGGAACTCTAACTTCTGTTTCCTTCCTTGCTGTGGCACATGTGCATTTATTTCAAATCATTGTCCCTTCCCACTTGTTCCTTTTTCTCCAGTCCATGAGTTACAGAATACTGAGATGGGATCCTGACTGAGTTAAAGGAGGAGCATGAGACAGAGTCTCATTTTGTAGTTCAGGCTGGACCTGAGTTTAGAATGTACCCTAGGCAAGCTCAAACTCAGCAATCCTCCTGCCTCTGCCTCCTGAGTGCTGGCATTACAGGCATGAGCCACCATGCCTGGCATTGTGTTATGTGGTACTGATTGCTTGTGGGCGTGAATCACCACGCCCAGTATGACTGTTAAATGTGGTTACTGGGGATCGAACTCAGGACCTTGCACTTGCTAGGCAGGCACTGGAACCACTGAGCTAAATCTCCAGCTCCGTGGGTGCACCTTTATTATTAAAATAAGCATATATCATCTTTTTTTTTTTTTTGAGACAGGGTCTCGCTTTGTAGTTCAGGCTGGCCCTGAGCTCACTATGTAGTCCAGGCAAGCCTCGAACTCAGCAATCCTCCTGCCTCTGCCTCCCGAGTGCTGGGATTACAGGTGTGAGCCACCATGCCCAGCACTGTAGTATGTGGCATTGATTGCTGGTGGGTGTGAGTCTCCACGCCCAGCATTGTATGTGGTTACTGGGGATTGAACTCAGGACCTTGCGCTTGCGAGGCAGGTGCCGGAACCACTGAGCTAACCCTCTGGCCCCTATCATCTTTATTTTTTATTTACAAGGATGGTAAGAAGTACACGTGACACTGGGTAGTCAAAGAGCTGGTGTACTGTCGACACATGACGTGTGTGGTGAACATTGATAGTTCTTCCCCAAATCCATCCTTCTCTTCTTCTGTAAAAACAGAACTATGACTTTTAGCCATGCATAACACCACGTTGAATAAAAAAATAACATTCCCTGCTCTTTTGTAGCCAGCTCACTGAGGTAATTAAGTTCTCTCCGTGAGTTGCAGGTGGATCTATGTGTGTTACTTCTGGAAGGTTCTCTGAACAAGAGAGGACAAGTGGTGCTCAGCCCTCCTCGGTTCTTCCTAATGTCAGTTTAGGACGTGGACACAATGGCTGGAGAACCAGGAGCCCTGCTGGATGGTGAGCAATTCTCATGAGCAGAGCCCACGCTCAACGCAGGAGACATTTTAGAGCTTGGACCTCTGACAACAAACTATATTCCTTCGGTTTGACAAAATGTAGACAGGTGCTTTCTCAGTGTAGTGGGGAGCCCCTGGTAAACAAGGGATCATTTGCATTCCAAGGTGACTAGCATTTGGCAATAAGGGAAGGAGATACACAGATGAAGCATTAATCCCAGGGAGCGCTAGGAGCGTGGGCGCGGTGGCCTGTAAAGATCGTATGGAGGAAGTGACACCTTTCCAGATGAGTAGAACTGGGCCAGTTGGTGGAGGAAGGCGTGGACGGATCGCGCTGGCCTGTAAGTGTAAACAGGTGTCCACACTGCTCCCATTTAGGAGATGAGTCAGGGGAGGAGAGGAGGGGAAGTGTTTAGTTAATAGAACGATGAGGAGCAGGTGAGGGCGACTTCGGCATGGAAGTCACCCTGGCAGGTATATTCTTTTGTTTTTAAATTCTCTCTTATTAATGCATACTATACAGAATAGGAGATTTTTTTTTTTTGAGACAGGGTCTCGCTTTGTAGTTCAGGCTAGCTCTGAGCTCACTAGGTAGCCCAGGCAAGCCTCGAACTCAGCAACCCTCCTGTCTCTGCCTCCCGAGTGCTGGGATTACAGGCGTGAGCCACCACGTCCGGCCGGAGATTTTTTTTTTTAACAAAAACATAACATTGTTTGATCATTGTCCCCCTTTCTCCTTTTTTCTCCCCTGGCCCTGGTCCCTTCCTCTTCTCTTATTGTCTCCCTTCTGCTTAATTACTCTTTATTTTTAGATTCTACAGGCCATGAGAGAATATGAAATATGCTCAGTCTGGCTTCTCTTAATTAACATGATGTTCTCTCTCCAGTTCCATAGTTCTCCAGTTCTCCAGTCTCTTTCAAATGACACGATTTCATTTTTTGTGGCTGAATAATAGTCCCTGCTACGCACAGAAGAACTGCATTTCCATTATCCTTCATGAGTCGATGGACACTTAGGCTCTTTCCATAACGCAGCTACTGCAAACTGGGCTGCACTAAGCATGGGTAGCACGCATCACTCTAGTGTGCCCTACAGATGGACTCTGTAAGAAAGTCCTCCTGCAGAATAGCTTGAGGGAGGCAAGGTCAGAGGTGGGGAATATGTAAACATAATGATTCTGCGGAACAATTTACAGGCTCTGCTGGGTGCTCTTTGGGGAAAAATAGCACAATTACTAATACATAAGCATCAAGTAGAGCGTTAAGACAGGGACAAATCAAAATAAATGACTGGGGCCTTGGAAATCTGGGTCCCCTGCGGGCATCTGAAATGCTGGCGCATAAAGCTTCCACTGGGTGACCTGCCCTCCCAGCTCTGCCACAATTCAGCAGTGCCGCCTGAAGCTAATGTGGCGCCCAGGGTAAACTGAGGTAGCTTCTTTGCCTGGAAGGGATCGCTGGCCCACAACAGTGGAACGGGGGTTTTGGGCCTGCTGGGCGGAGGACAGGGCTTGTGGTGGGCGGCTTAGAAGAGAGGGCACCAAGGGGCTCCAGAGGCGGCTCCCACCTGAGAGGGGGTCGGCCGGATGGTACCCTCTACCATTTCCAGTAAGCTCAGAAATGCAGATATTGGCGTTTCTGGATTTAGAAACAAACTGCACCTCAAAGGCCGGCCAATTCACAGCTAGAGTCATCGTTTTTATTTTTATTTTTATTTTTTTGAGACAGGGTCTCGCTTTGTAGTTCAGGCTGGCCCTGAGCTCACTATGTAGCCCAGGAAAGCCTTGAACTCAGCAATCCTCCTGCCTCTGCCTCCCGAGTGCTGGGATTGCAGGCGTGAGCCACCACACCCTGCCATCAAGTTTTATTTTTAAAGAAAGGAGGAGAAAGGAAACTGCAAAATGCTTTGATTTTGACGTAAAAGAATAAAGTCCTGAAAAAACGAGGGGCCAGGTTAGGACGCCCCAGGGCGGGGGCGTGGGGATCGCACCGCGCGGGCTGGGGGGCGGGACGGGCGCAGGGGGCGCAGACCGCGGGGGCGGGGCGGGGCGGGGTGGGGCGGGGCGGGGGCGGGCGCGAGTCCGGGCCGGGGCGGGCTGCGCCGTGCGCGGGGCCGGTCGGGGGCGCGGCGCTGCCAATCCAGACAAAGGCCGCCCCGCGGATCATGTGGTGCGCCGAAGGAAGTGCGGCTTGTTTTCTGCACAGGGCGGCGGGCCACGGGCGGAGCGCGATGCCCCGAGACCCCCGCGGGGGTGGCGGCCGCGAGCCCCGATGAGGCGCGGGCGGCCCCGGCCGGATGGAGGCGCCGCGGTGGGACCCGGCGCGCAACGACTCGCCGTCGCCCACGCTGACGCCCGCGGTACCCCCGCACGTGAAGCTGGGGCTCACGGTGGTCTACACCGTCTTCTACGCGCTGCTCTTCGCCTTCATCTACGCGCAGCTTTGGCTGGTGCTGCGCTACCGCCACAAGCGGCTCAGCTACCAGAGCGTCTTCCTTTTCCTCTGCCTCTGCTGGGCCTCGCTGCGCACCGTGCTCTTCTCCTTCTACTTCAGGGACTTCGTGGCGGCCAACTCGCTGGGCCCCTTCCTCTTCTGGTTGCTCTACTGCTTCCCGGTGTGCCTCCAGTTCTTCACGCTCACGCTCATGAACCTGTACTTCGCGCAGGTGAGCCGCTCCCGGGCCTGGCCGGGCCGGGCGGGGCGCGGGCGGAGGGCGGGGCGGAGGCTGTGCGGGGTCCGCCGGGCCCTGCGCCGAGTCACCCCTCCGTCCCCTAAGGCGGCCAGGTCGGGGCCCTGCCCCGCGCTCCGCGAGTGGAGCGCCCCGGAGGCCGATGGAAGGCGAGTCCCCGAGGAGGCCTTGAACGCCGCGAAGGTTTCCCCTCGCCTGCCCACCCCGAAGCACCCCACCTCTCGCCATGTTGGGGCCAGTGTCTTGCTTTGTTTTGTTTTGTTTTGTTTTTCTCGATAGGCCTCGGTTTGATGTTTTGAACCTCTGGTTCAGGAGCCCTACTGAACCGCGACTAACTCCTGCTACTGGATTGCTTAACAGCAGTGGGGTCACGCCCGGCGCCCAGCTGCGGGCTAGCTCCCACAGGTCAGGCTGGCCGGCCGAGCGCCTCCGAAGCCGTACCACGTTTACCGGGACTCTACAGTCATGCCACAGCGTTTTTATGAGGCCTGTCGTTGCGAGCTAGTGGAAAGCGTGTGAATTCTTTACCTGTGGACTTGAAAGTACAGTAATTGGGAAGCATTTTGCGAGGGCGCTGTGAAAAGTGTAAAGCATCGTAGGAAGGTTTATGACACAAGGTCGTTTCTGTAATTGCCATTAGCTTTCCAAGCACTCAGCGTTCCTTTTCACTGGGACTCTGCCCCGGGTGGAGGCTCCCGCTGCATCACCTGCTGTAGTGCTTGCAGGAGTCCAGTGTGGTAGCCTGGTTTTCAGCCCCGCTGCCTGGGATCGCCCGTCCTCATACCACGGATAAACTTGCAAACAGTTTTAGGGAGTCTGCTGTCCACACCTGCTGGGGCCACAGGGTCTCAGTCCTGTCGGGGCTCCTTGGTGAGCTAGGGTGAGTCCCTTCTGCCAGCAGGCCGAGTGCCTTGTCCTGTCCCTTTCACCTCCTGACATAGCCTGTTGAGGTGAGGATGTACCCAATGGCAGGCTGCCTCTACGAACTCTGAGTGCAGCTCCTGTAAGTCTGGCCCTCAGGGTTTGGTTTTTGGGGGATGTAAAGCATTGAGGATCTCTTGTTTGCAACTGTGGGCTTGTGCCTGCTCCTTTCACCCAGGTTTTTTTTTTTTTGCTTTTTGAGACAGGGTCTCACTTTGTAGTTCAGGCTGGCCCTGAGCTCACTATGGTGCCCAGGCAAGCCGCCGCGAACTCAGCAATCCTCCTGTCTCTGCCTCCTGAGTGCTGTTCACCCAGGTTTTTGATTGGGGCCCGTCCTGAGTGCTATGTCAGGCCACCTTTAAAAAAATTTTCTTTAAATGGGGTATGTTTTCAGTATATCATAATACTGTCATCTTACGGAATTGGTACATATCGATATTTCTTTTTTTTTTTTTTGAAACAGGGTCTTGCTTTGTAGTTCAGGCTGGCCCTGAGCTCACTATGTAGCCCACGTAAGCCTCGAACTCAGCAATCCTCCTTCTTCTGCCTCTTGAGTGCTGGGATTACAGGTGTGAGCCACCACACCCGGCATTGTGGTGTATGGTACTGATTGTTAGTGGGTGTGAGTTACCATGCCAGTATTGTTGTATGGGGATCAAACAGGGGACCTTGCACTTACTAGGCAGGTGCTGGAACCACTGAGCTAAATATCCGGTTTGATCCATCCATTTCTTGCAAATGACTCAAATTTATCCTTTATGGCTGAATACTACTCCATTCTCTATATGTATGTATAGAGTTACATTTTTTATCCATTCATCTGTTGGTGGGCATATAAAGCATTTCCATAATTTAGCTATTGTGAGTTGTGTTAGTATGCATGTATCACTGTAATATGATAAGATTAATTCTTTTGAGATAGTATCCAAAGGAGTAGCTGGGCCAAATGGAATTTTTATTTGTAGTTTTTTTTTTTTTTTTTCTTCTTGAGACAGGGTCTCGCTTTGTAGTTCAGGCTGGCCCTGAGCTCACTATGGTGCCCAGGCAAGCCGCCGCGAACTCAGCAATCCTCCTGTCCCTGCCTCCCGAGTGCTGGGATTACAGGCGTGAGCCACCACGTCCGGCATTTTATTTGTAGTTTTTTGAGGAATTTCAGTAGTGGTTGTACTGGTTTACATTTCATGGGCTGTTGAGTGGGGTGAATCCCTGAATCCTGAGGCATTTAGGGCACATGCTCAGAAGCCTAGACAGCATCCTGGATGGGGCGGATCTGTCCGCAGAGTAGAGTGCCAAGGTGTGTTGTATCCCTGGGCTCCATGACACCATGGTTGCCTGTTCCGGGCCACTTTGGTTCCTTGGAATTACCAGTTTGAGACCCAGACGCCAGATTCCTGAATTTGGTTGGAAAGAGTGGTCTCAGCCCTTCTTAGTCCCTGCCACCAACTCCTTCCACTGCATTGGGGGAGATTGAGGAAGGAAGTGCACGGGGGAGAGGTGGTGTGACAGACAGAGGGACCTTTGACTCAGAGATGACAGGACCTGACCACACCTTAGGCTGTGGGAAGCTGCGCTCACTGGGGTGTGGTCTGTCCTTAGCTCTTCCCTCCACAGGGCACATGTGAGCCCCGAGATCCTGTGAGGTGGCACTGAGGGCTCACAGGTGGAGGGCTGAGCTCAGGTGAGGGCTGGAGGCTCCATCCTGGGGGCTGTGGATGGGGCAGGACTGAGGCTCAGAGAGGGTCCTGGGTGCTCAGTGTGGGATGGGGCCAGTAGAGGCTGCTGAATCAGGAAGCAGCACTGGAAGTGGAAGAAGCAGGGGGAAACTAGGTTTGAATCCTGGCCCTGCCCTGGCTGGGTGCATGACCAGTTCCATTCTCTGAGCTGCTGTTTCACTGGGGCAGCTGGAACATGATCCTTCTCCCAGGGGTTGCTCCTTACTGAAGTGCTGCTTTTTTCTCCTTGATTAGGGAGCTCATTGTCCGTCTCCTGACAGCCCTGAGCCCATGCTTGGATGCCAGCCTTTGTCAACTGGCCCTACCCTAAGCCATCATGGTAACTTTCACCACTGAGCTGCCACTCTTTGCTAAGGGGCAGTGACTGGCATAGCCTTGATGGGGAGAGTATGGTGAGACCATCGTCCTGGCTATATCCCTGCACCGGGGGGTGTGGGCACCCAGCAGCCCAGCTCCTCCTGCAGACACAGCAGCCAGCTCTGCACAGCCAGGACGAGGCCTGCTGTGATCCTCTGAGGCTCCAGCACTCACCATACCCAGTCTGGGAGTGCGTCATAGTCCTTATCCTACTGATGGGACACAAGGTGACACTTGGCAATCTAATCCAGGCCTGAATCTTCACCTCCACCAGGAAAGGGAGGCTGATAACTGTAGGGGCAGGTGGCTTTTGCTATGGTTTCTGGTAATCAAGACTGACTTACCAAATACCAGGCCCTAACCCGAGAGATTGGGAAGGGAGTGCTTCCAGGACATGTTCTGTCTGCCTCCTGTTGCTTCAGTACCTCAGGGTCTGAGGTGACCTTCTGCCAGCTGTGGGACCACCCTCAGAAATGAGAAATCCTGGCCCTCAACTGTTGTTACCCCCGAGGTCCCTGCCTTTGGTCCTACACACCTTAGTGCCCGCACGCTTCACTCCATCTTTTTCCCTCCTGGCCATGCTTAGGCCAGTGCCACTGCTCAAGTGGTTTCAGGGACCCAGCCTACGTCTGTGGGACAGCTGACACTGTCCCCACATTAGCTCCACCTCCTCAGGCTGGAGTGGTCCCCCACCAGCTGCTGAGCTCTGAGTGATGGGGGAGTTGAGAATAGGGCTAGGGACCCAGAAGAAGGCTGACCAGAGAATCTCACTGCACTGGTCTTGGGTCTGGGAATAGTGTGGCCGTGGGTCTCTGACACATCCGCTAACCCAGCTGTGTTTCCCAGGTGTTTCTGGGGAAGAGGAAACCTCTCCCTGGTCTGAGGGCAATGGGTCCTGACTTGGTGGTGGCCCGTTCTTCCAGCACAGAGTTAGCTCCAACAGAATGTCCAGGTCATGCCTGGGCACGGGTGTTCAAAGGTCTGCAAAGGTGCATAAATATTTCATCTCTTGTCCCACAGCTCAGGGTTAGAGTCTTGGCTGTGAGGAGAGACAAACCCGAGTAATTTTACTCCTAAGGAGGCTGACTTACTTGGGCAAGTCACTGGCCAGTATTTTAGGCCTGCGAGCCACATGTGGTGTACATTATGTGTCCTTTCTGTCTCTCTTTTTACACTTGATCTTAGCCAAAAGGCCGAGAAGCGATCTGTCTCTCTTTTTAAATAACACTTTAACAAGGTGAAAACCATTCTTTGCTTACAGGCTTTACAAAAATAGTCTTGTTGAGATGGACTTGGCCCGCTGAGCACTGGCTTAGGACAAACTGCATTTGTTTTCCAAGATTCCACCCCACCTGGATTCTAGGGTTTTTTTTTTTTTTTTGGATGAGTCAATTCAGGCTGATCAGAGAGCCTTTGACTTCTTCCTAGGTTGAGGAATCATACCAGTTTCCACCATCAGTAGGAACTGCATCTATACTTCAAACATGTGAACCACTGGGAGACAAACCATATCCAACCCACTGAGCAACTCACCTGGCCTCCTTGTCTCAGCCCTGACACTCACCGGTCTGAGTTTTTTCTCTGCAGTTACCTATTTAAGATATTCCTTGATACAGGGTGGCACAGTTTGTGTTGTTCACTGTTTGGGGTCTCTCATGTGGTATGGTATTTTGAGGTCCATCCACCCTGCAGTGGCAGAAGAGCCTAGATCTTTTTTGAGGCTGAATCATAATTTCATTGTCTGGACAGCCTGAACTTTGTTGATCCTTTTGACCAGTGGAGGACGTGTAGGTGGTTTCGTCCCTGTGTTTGAGGGCCTGCTGTTAGCCACACGCTGAGCAGACTCAGAGTTAAGGTCAAATCTGATTCCTGTCTTCACGCAACTTTGCACTGAACAGGGAAAAAAGACTTTGCATGAGTAAGTTCTCTATTGTGCAGTTTGCTGATGTTATTTAATGGCTGCGCTCACAGTGATGAGGGTGATGAGAAGGGTGGGATATTTTCAGTGAAAAATTGGGAGCCTACATCTTTCATTCATTTCTCTGATTCTTTCTTGGGAATTTATGTTTTAAAAAAGAACCAGTGACTTTTAATGCTATTACCTAGGTAAAGGTCAAATCCATTGGTATTATACAAAAAGCCCTCAATGCAATGAAATAAAAATATTTCCCAAACCCAGATGTTCACTAAGAAGAAAGAGGCAGGCCCTGTGGTGGAGAGCAGAACTCTCGGTAAAGCTGCTTCCTGTTGTTGGGGCTGTAAGGTATCCAACCTGTCATCCCAGGGCTGCTACTCAAGGCCACTGCTTCCAGATCAGTGACCGGGGTTGATGTGGCAGTGTTTTCTGAGTGCAGCTGAATTCTAGGTGACCAGGTTGGTTTTGTGAGCCTCAGTTTCCCACAGCACACAGGTCTGGAGGTGTTGGTGGCAGCATCTGGGACCTAGACCGACATGAGGGTGGAAGGCAGTGCAATGGAGATTTACTCTAACCCCCGGTCCCCCAGCCACACACGGGATGGGTGAGCCCTCTCCCTGGGACAGACAGCTCACTGCAGACGGATGCCCCGGAGTTCATTCTCCTCAGGTCCTCTCTGCTTAGGATCAGCCTTTCTCAGTTCCTTTCCTTCTTCCTGGTAGAATGTGGGCTTGTGCCCTGCTCTTCTGGTGGCTGTCACTCAAAGGCTCACCTCGCCTCCCACAGCAAATTGGGGGCAGCAGGCCAGTGTTACTGTGAGGGAGGAGCTTCTCTGTGTCACACCATGTCACTTCTCCTTAAGGAGGTTCCTGTGACCATTGGGTCATGGCAGGAGACAGAGCCATCATCTAATGGCGTGACATGCCCAGCCAGGGGATGGGTTCCTCAGAAGGTCTGAATCCTCAGAATTCTTAATTGTGGAATATAGAGTTATTTTATGTGTGTTGGGGGGTGGTGAGTATTTTCACTGTTAACTTAATGTTGTAGTTTTTTTTTTTTTGAGACAGAGTCTCGCTTTGTAGTTCAGGCTGGCCCTGAGCTATATAGCCCAGGCAAGCCTGGAACTCAGCAATCCTCCTGTCTCTGCCTCCCAAGTGCTGGGATTACAGGCGTGAGCCACCACGCCCGGCACTGTGGTGTGTGGTATTGATTGCTGGTGGGCATGAGTCAGCACGCCCAGCATTGTCTGTGGTTACCCAGGATTGAACTCAGGACCTTGAGCTTGCGAGGCAGGCACTGGAACCACTGAGCTAAATCTCTGGCCCCTGTTGTAGTTTTTTAAACGCAGTTTTCCCTTAACGATTAGGGACACACCAGTGAGTGCTGGTATGTGTCCTATTGTGGCCCTTTGGTTTTTCACATGGCCTCTGCATTCCCTCATTTAAGCACATTTGGAACAGTTAAGGGTGGGGCTCTGGCTGGTAAACAGCAAGCAGCTATTGTGGCGGGAGCCGCTAAGAAACCCATAAAGATAATAGCACCCTGTGTGGCCACATCCCTCGTCTCACACAAGACTGAAGAAAGGATCCTGTCAGAAGGCTGTCCAGGGCCGGGCAGGTAGTTTCACCTCTGAGCTAGGCAGGGGGAGCTTTCTTCCCTCGCCCACCTTCACCTGGGCAGGGGCTAGGACAGTGTGCCTCCCAGGCAGAAGCTATCCCCAGAGTCCACTAGGCTGCCTCCTTCCACTTCCCTCCACCTCCCCAACAGGTAGGGCCTCGAAGTATGGGCCCCCAGCAAGGAGGTGGCAGCAGGGCCTGTGGGGCCTTCCAAGGCAGGGGACAGACACCCTCTGGGAGGGTACTTTCACACGTATTTTGAACCCTTTTATATGAAAGAGGGCTATTGAGGCCCGGAAAGGTAACAGCTAACCATGGCAGCAAACATATTCATGGTTCAGATTAGGCTTGTCCCCAAATCCCAGGTCTCAGCTGACGAGAGGGGAGGGGACATGGAGAAACAGGGACACTGAAAGCTAGTGTCGATGTGTCCTTAGGTTGATTTGGAGTTGTCCCTCGTGGGTCACCTGTGGTGACTTAGGCCTGAGAGACCTTGAGGCCGGCTGCGACGTGGCCAGGCTGCACCAAAGCTGTTGGATAGAGTCACCACTGGGTTCTCGAAGACAAGAAGGCCCCTGGAGGGTGGGGAGGAGAGCCAGTTTGGGGACGGCTAGAGAGAAGCAGGCTCTTGGGGGAGGTGGCAGGAGCTGGGCGGCCTCTGTGCTGTAGTGAAAACTTCAGTGCTGCTTCAGCATTGACTCCTCAAGGGCTGGGAACTGAGCAAGGGTGTGGCAGGGGTGAAGGTCACGGACACACGTGTGGATTCACACGTGCAGCCCGAAGTGCACACACGAGCCCGAACAGCACCCAGACAGAACCATCCCCAGAGCTCTGAGAAGGGCAGAGAAGGCTAGGAACATGTGCTGGGCTCTAGAGGTTAGCGTCTCGGGGAGGTCTTGGCTGTCCCCCAGTTACTCAGTGCAAGCTGGGGGTCAGCACGAGGCCAGGAATTCAGCCCTGGCCAGGTTCAGAGGTGAGAGCGGACCAGGGAAGACTGACTCCCTGTCCTTCATCCCCAGGGCCTTGGCCCTGCTGGACTCAGACCTGGGGCCCACCCTGGCCTCAGGCCACTGTACCCCAGAATTACAAGGGTTGGGCTGCGTGTTCCTTGGCTTTCTTGGGGGTCCTGTGGCATATCATCTCTGTATGAATCTTCTTTGGAGCTCCAAGGATATTGTGAAGAACCGAATCGAGGCATTGACACGGAGTCCTTTTCTGAGTGATAACAGCCCTGGCCACATTCAGAACGCTGAGGGTACTGGGAGAAGCAGCCCTGACCACCTTTCCTCCCAGGTTGGAGGTCAGTGCTGAGCGCTGGCCCCTGGTGCAGGTGTGGGGTGCGTGGTACATATATACTTATTAACTAGAGAGGGTGTTTCTCACCAGTAAGAAAACGTGGGGTCAGCCCACAGTGTTGCACCCACCACCAGCAGCACGCCCAGCCCACGCTGCGGGAGGGCAGCACTCTGCCCTGCGTCCTGGTCCTGGGACTGTGATGCTTTAAGGTGATGGGAAGTTTGGTGTGACTCGTATTCCCATTGTGGGCGGCATCCAGAGAACATCATCGAGGGAAAGAGATTATCAGGTCATACCTTCATTTTCTGCCCTTTGAACAGCTAGCTGCCCTGAACTGCTCAAGGGGTATGGTAGCCAAGGTGATTTGACTCCAGGAAGCCTGGCTAAAATGATCAGCATGTCCCAGATGCTTTGTAAATCACCGCTGATTGAATTCTGTTAATCCTTTTGTGCTGTTTGTGGTTACCAGAAGATTTTATTATTTTATTAATTACCTCTGGTGCTGCTTGGTCATTTGATGTGAGCAGAAGATTCCAGAGTCTCAGAATTTCCCTGTCCTTGGGAGAATCGTACAGGTGTCCCTCATCCTCTGTTCCAGCAGGGCTCTCAGCAGCCCTGTCGTAGATACAGGATTGTGTGTGGGCTGCTAGACTTGCCTGGCCCCAAGTCTCTGGACCTATGATTCATACCTGATATTTGGAAGAAAAAACACAACTGACAACAGCAGAGGCAGTGTGGTGCTCCAGGCCTGTAACACCGGCTACTTGGGAGGCAGGAGGACTGCAAATTTGAGCCCAGCCCAGGCAACTTGGTGAGACTCTGTCACAGAAAATTAAAAAGGGCTGGGCATGTAGCCCAGTGTGAAGGACAGGAGTTCAGTCCCCAGTAGCACAGACAGACAGACAGACACAGACACACACACATCCACAAAAGAAAAACTTGATGGCAGAGAGGCATCCTTTCCCCTTGCTGTCTTGGAGAGGCAGCCTCAAAGCAGCTATCCCGGAGCCACTTCCTATTCTTCAGGGAATCATACAGAAAAGGCAGATGCTTTTGTGCATTTCAGAGATGCTGACTGTCCTTGTCCCTGCTCTGGTGATCGGGGATCAGGGATGCTGAGCACGGGGAAACAGCTCAGAGCAGCTGACTGGTGACTGGTGTCCTGGGAGGCTGGGCCTGGGCTTGGTGTCGTTTCCCCAGGAGGTGAGGAAGCAGGCAGGAGGGCTCCCAGCATCAGTGCGTCCCGCCTCTCGGCTATGACAGTTCCTTTTATGGTCAGGAGAGTGCTGTGACCACAAGCTGGGAGCTGTGCATGTAGAACCAAGGTTTGGGCACGGGGTGAGGATGGACTGTCCGAGCAGCAGCAACAGGGTAGGAGCAGCAGCCCTTCCGGGTACTTCCTGGCCAGTGGGTGTCTGCCCCGTGCTCCGCACAGCTCCCACGCCCCGCTGCCTGAACCACTGGGGTCCACGCATGGCTGTCCCGTCTGGCAGCTTGAACCAACCGTGGTACAGAGCTAATCACTTTTATTGATCTTTTTACTAAGAAAATTAATACAAAGCCCCCCGATGGGTGAGCCCTATAAATTACAGCCCCATTGTGAATGTGTTTTCTCAGTCTCACAAAACCCACAAGGTAGGAGTGTGTTGTCAGTCTCATTTTACTCACGAGATACTTGAGGTACTGAGGGGTTGTTTGGGTAACTGTCCATGGGTCACACAGGAGGCAGCTCCAGACTACACACTGTATCATCTTCTGGTGACTTACTGGAGGTCAGTATGGTGTGGCGGCCTGTTCAGACAGTGCTGATGGCCTCCGCGAGTGTGTACAGATGAGCTGTGTTCCTGTCCTGAACTGGTGAGCCACACAAGGCTGTGGGAGATGCTCACACCCTCAAGAGGTGTGCATGGGCTGGTGTAGCTCTGTGGCTACAGGGCGCCTGCCTCCCAAGCTCAAGGTCTGAGTTTGTTCCTTGGTACCAAAAAAGAAAAAAAAGCAGGGGAAAGTGTGTGGAAAATGTGCAAGGCGGGCTTCCGTGTGGTTTATGAATATGTACACACCCCAAAAGGGATGAGCCTTCTTGGGTAGGAAAACGAGCGTGGCAACTCATGCCTGTGACTCTGGCACTCTGGGAGACTGAGGCAGGAAGGCCACAGATTCTAGTCCAATGGGGTAATTTAGTGAGGTTCTGTCTCCAAATGAAAAAAGTTTAGGAGCTGAGGATGTAGCTCAGGTCAGAGGCGGTTTTCGATCTCCAGTACTAAAACAAACCCTAAAATGCAGGGAAGGGACTTTTCATGATGATGCCAGGAGGGAATAGAATCAGGTGGGGTTGGCTCAGAGCAGTTGTACCATTTTTATTTGTTAGAAATAAAACTAGAGCAAAGATACTGCACTCAGTCAGGATGACAGAACTGAGTGGTGAGGACATGTGTGTTGATCATACTGTTTTTTGTGTATATGCGTTTGTTCATTCATCCGTTTTTGTGATATTGAGGATGGGACTGAGCCACATCCCCAACCCCTTTTTGTTTATTTATTTGGTACTGAGAATTGAATTTGGGACCTCCATTTCTTTGTGAGGCAGGCACCAGAATCACTGAGCTAAATCTTGACCTACCCCCTTTTTATTTTTTTAAGACAGGTTGTTAATAAGCCACTAAATTGCCAGTGCTGGGCATAATCTTGTGATCTTCCTGCCCCAGCCTCTCAAGAGTCCTAGAATTATAGTTATGGGCAACCCTCCCCAGCTGAAATATTTTGTAATTAAAAGTTTAAGGGTCCAGGGTTGTAGCTTAGTGGCAGAGCTCCAGCCTAGCATGCATGTGGCTTGGGTTCAGTCTCTTCTACAAGAAAAAAATTTTAGTTTGCCACTGACTTGTAATACACCCATAGGAGTTCACATGCACCCTTGGTGCACAGGTGTAGACCCTCAGTCCCTCGAGGTTCTCCTCAGGCTGCAGCCCACAGGCAGACATAGGAGTGTGGAGAGCCGAGAAGTGAGGTGTCCGAGAGAGGGCACTCTGCGATCCTCTGTGCCTGTTTGTCCTGTGGGTGACATTTCGGGGATTGGGGACAGGCATGGAGCCCCAAGGAAGGTTGTGTTTTAGGGGCTTACAAAGCAGAGCTACTGCAGAGTGGAATTCCAAATCCAGTATGAGGCTGGCAGCAGACTGGGATTTAGAGATCTAAGAGACCTGCTCTTGGGGACAGCATAGGTTTCCTGTGGGTTTCACTGACTGCTCAAGGGAATGTGCTCACACCCCCAAGCTCAGCCGGGGCACTGCTCTGCCTGCCCACAGCTGCCAGTAGGACCTGAGAAAGATTGACTGTGGGGTAGGAGCTGGGAACTGGCAGGGTGGGACAGGCCGCTGCGTCAGCAGACTGATTTATCAGGGGCGGGAGCCAGAGTTCAGCTGCCACTTCTGCCGAAACCAGTACGTCACCTGCAGAACTCTGGGCTGCTTGCGTCACTTGGCAGGGTGGGGTGCACGACATGGGTGACCTCAGGGAACCTGGGTCGCCCACAGTGTGGGGGGCAGTGTGGGAAACTGCCGGGTCTCCTCCGCCCTACTACCTCTTCTGCAGGTCAGGCATAGCCATCACCAGAGGAGCCAGGTCCCTTGGTGCCTGTTCGGGTCTGGCTGAGGGGCAGTGGAAGGTTTCGAAGAGCAGAAATGACAGAACGGACGGAGTCTGCCAAGCAGGAGCACTTCTCAGGGATGACTTCGAGTTTTGATGAGACCCTTCTCTCCCGTCAGTGCTCTCTTCAGCTTAGGACCTTGGAGAAGCTCTCTGAAGGTCCCAGGGAGGAGAGCAGAAGGAAGCCAGGCCTCTGCTCAGCTCCTACTCACGTCTCTGGAGAAGCCCCTGGAGCCTGGGGCCTGACCGAGCACAGCTCCTCCACCCCGTCCGTCTGCCACCTCAGTTTCCTGGCCAGTGGCCTTCCACCAGACCTTCTCCCTGTCCCTGCCTAGGCCCTTCTCAGGGCCTTGCTGGGGCCTCCCAGTTGTTAAAACCAGAGCCTTGCACCCTTGAAAGACGTCTTTTGCCTGGCCCAAGCTCGCTTGCTGAGTCAAAATGCTGTCCTGACTTGCGCTTCCACTTCCCCTGCCTTCCCCTCCCCCTCTGTGGTCCCAGGGTGCAGGCCTGTTACTGTCACCACAGTTCTTGAGGCCTTGACTGCTGAGGGTGCTGCACTTAGACCTCTCTCCATGCGTTTTAATTTTTAGTAGCATCTTTAATGTGCAAGAATTCATATTCCATACAATTTCCCTATTTTAAAAACTGCCGTCTTCACAGAGTTAGGCAGTCATTGCTCATTTTGTAACTTTTTCGACACCCCACCAAGGGCCCCCATTAGTGGTCATTTCTCATTTCTCTCCAGCTTGCCCCATCCCCAGGTCCAGGCAGCCACTAACCCTTGTATGTCTTCGCTGTCAGCCATAGCCCCAGGCCCTTTGCTTCTGGCCCCTGACCTGATTGTACGGCACCAACTCTCTACTGGAAAGAAACCCTTAGTGCCTCCTGCCCAGGCCCTGCCCAGCCTGACCTGGCTTTGGGCCTCCTCACCCACCCAGGCCAGCTGAGCTGCTGCACTGTTCCCCTTCCCGGGTTCCAGGGATGTCTCTGCCCCGCTGCCACCCATATCTCCCAGGGGCACTCCTGCCTCCTGCCTCCTTTCACCTCCTCCATCCTGCTGACACCACTCAGACCTCCAGATGCTCTTCACGCTGCCTCACCTTCCTCTCATCCCGCAGTTGCTTTGCATGGTCCTTACTCTGCCCCACCTCTCCCCTCCCTGTGCCTGTGAGCTCTCCCTCTCCCCTCCTCCCACCCCCCCACACCTCGCCTCCCCCCTGTTCTTACTTCCCCGTATCTTCTCTCTACTCCACCGGTGATGATTACAGACACGTCAGTCTGACTGTATGTGTCTGTAGTTTAGGGGCCACCTTTTCCTTATTTTCTGGTATTCCTGAATCCCACCCAGTGTCAGGTGCCCAGTGTCCCTAAAGCTGAGTTCAACCTGATGGTCGAAGCAGTTGGAATGTTTTCTAGCCTCATTGTCTCTTAGCCTCCCTCACGGGCTGTCTTCTCCTGCTGTTCGTGTGTGTCTGGGTTTTGCTCTGGGTGGAGAGCGCCCATGTGCTCAGCAGGTCTGTAAAATATGGAGGAGTTGTTAATCTACTCTACCTTCCTCTGAGATGGTTCTTTTCTCTTAACCTTTTTTTTTTTTTTTTTTTTTTTTGCGGTACCGGGGATTGAACTGATGCCCTTGTGCGTCCAAGGTTGGTGTGGTACCACTTGAGCTAAATCATCATCCCAAGGGACACTTCTAGCTAAGGTCACTGGGAGTCAGTGAGGGGCTGGCCGAGATGGGCAGCTGGATAAGAGGCTCTGACAGGCCAGAGGGCAGGCACTGGCCCTGCTCCTGGAGCTGTCAGCCACTAGTTAGTCTTTTGGGGATCCCTTTTGGGGGACCATACGAGTGAGGAAGAAAGCTTGAATTTTTTTTTGAAACTTGATTCAGATGTTTATGCCCTTTAATTAACAAGGGCAAAAATTGTACACATGTGTATGAACACCGGTATAGATATTTATGTCGATATATGGATTATGTTGCCTTTCTATATAATGTCAGTTCACACATGTATTGTTCAGTTTCAAATACCAGAAATTAAGATACCACTTTAAGGAACTTATGTTTAAGAATTCACTTTAAGGGGCCAGAGGGTTAGCTCAGTGGTTCTGGCACCTGCCTCGCAAGCGCAAGGTCCTGAGTTCGATCCCCGGTAACCACATATAATGCTGGGTGTGGAGACACACCCACCAACAATCAACACCACATACCACAATGCCTGACGTGGTGGCTCACGCCTGTAATCCCAGCACTCGGGAGGGCAGAGACAGGAGGATTGCTGAGTACGCGGCAGCTTGCCTGGGCACCATAGTGAGCTCAGAGCCAGCCTGAACTACAAAGCGAGACCCTGTCTCAAAAAGCAAAACAAACAAACAAAAAAAAAGAATTCACTTTAAGGACTTCTAAGCCCTGCTACAAGGCTGAGGCAGGAGGATTGAAAGTTTGAGACCAGCATGGGCAACTTTGCAAGACCCTATCTCAAAAGAAAAAGGCACATTCTTTGAAAATTATTACAGGGAAAAAGTATTTTCCTGACAGTTTCTAAAGTTGTTTGATCACGTGACATTGTTTCCAGTAATGTTTAGTATGAATTTCCAGTTCTGTTGGAACATCTTGGGGCTGCCTCCTTCCAGTCCTGACTCCGTTTAGGCCACCACCCAACTCCAGTGTGCGGACAGAGCTGAGGGGCTGCCGGGCTGTTCTGCCAATGGGCCCGTTCGCCTGTTCTTGCAGCTCTCACCTGGGTGTCCTTTCCCACGACTCAGGCGACAGAGGCACAGGCTGGTGTGGGAGTGAGCTGCCATTGGATTAGGGCTGTGTATTGACCCTGATCCACTGTACTCTCCTTTGTCCTCCTGACCAAGAGCTGTGTCAGCAGCAGGTGCTGCAGGGCAGAGAAGGGCCAGATCCCAAACCAGGCAGATCAGCCCGTGGCCCTCTGCCCTCGGACCAGCCGAGGGTGGAACCTCGCCTTTGCTGCTGCTGTGGAACTCTGCTCTGGTGGACCTGTGGCTCCGTGAAAGACAGGCTGCTCATGCATTTCTTTTTTTTCAGTTTTAGATGACTTACCCAGTAGTTAACATTAAAACTACATTGGTGGGGGGCCGGAGATTTGGCTCAGTGGTTCTGGCGCCTAGCCTCGCAAGCACAAGGTCCTGAGTTTGATCCCGGTAACCACGCCCAATGCGGGGCGTGGTGACTCACGCCTACCAGCAATCAGCACCACATACCACAGTGCCGGGCGTGGTGGCTCATGCCTGTAATCCCAGCACTCGGGAGGCAGAGACAGGAGGATTGCTGAGTTCCAGGCTTGCCTGGACTACATAGTGAGCCTCAGGGCCAGCCTGAACTACAAAGTGAGACCCTGTCTCAAAAACAACAACAACAAAAAAAAAAAAAAAAGAAAAGAAAAACTACATTAGTGGGCCAGAGATTTAGCTCAGTGGTTCCAGAACCTGCCTAGCAAGGGCAGGGTCCCTGGTCCGATCCCCAGTAACCACATACAGCGATATGGGGCATGGTGACTCACACCCACCGGCAATCAGTACCACATACCACAGTGCCAGCCGTGGGGGCTCACGCCTGTAATCCCAGCACTCGGGAGGCAGAGGCAGGAGTACTGCTGAGTTCCA
This sequence comes from Thryonomys swinderianus, assembly GCA_004025085.1. Lineage (NCBI taxonomy): Eukaryota > Metazoa > Chordata > Mammalia > Rodentia > Thryonomyidae > Thryonomys > Thryonomys swinderianus. The sequence continues at coordinate 35,208 of PVIC010004249.1, read as the reverse complement.
GGCTTGCCTGGGCTACATAGTGAGCTGAGGGCCAGCCTGAACTACAAAGCGAGACCCTGCCTAAAAAACAACAACAACAACAACAACAACAAAACGAGGTACTCATAGGCAGTGGTCATGATTTCGTCATTGCTGGAAGCACTTTGTGTGCTGGCTGCCCCTAGCAGAGCCACCTTCCCTTGGGGCCACCTTGGGTGATACTGGGAGTTGTAAGAGAGGGCAGAATGGTTAAACCGAGTTACCTACCCTGAGTGATCACACGATGACCCAATTGGAAAACAGAATAGGCATGTTTTTCTGACAGGGTCAGACGCTGGCTTTTTTGCTTGTTATGGTTGTTCTCTGTCCACGTTCTCACCCCTCACTCTGACTCAGGACCAGTGATGAGTGTGTTTGCTGATGCAGGACCTGAGGTGATGGCTGAGCGCCTCAGGAGTGTGGGTTGGGCAGCTCCATTCTGTGTAGATCAGAAATTCCCACGGGGGCCCTGGGCTAGCGGGGCACAGTCACCTTCGAGCCTGAGAATGCAGATTTCTGGGCCCCACCTGGGCCTCCTGGATGAGGATCCCTGAAAGCAGTGTCTTGGATTTGCATTTTTCACAAATTCCTGGGGGAATTCTTCTGCTTGTAAAAGCCTGAGAAGTACTTAGGTCATCAGAATGTCTTCTAGAATGTTCCCTAGGGGGTGGTTTATGTGCAGAGATGGGTTCAGGCAACGGGTCCATAGTCTCCTCGGCATCAACAGGCCCAGGATCCCTGAAGGACTTCCAGGGTTACTTTTGGATGCCCCTGCAGTACACTGATTGATTGTTCCTGCTTCCTCCTAGGATAAGGCAGCAACTCTGTGAAACAACCCAACCCACCCCTACGAGTCCCTACCAACCTGAGCTGCCAGCCCCTCCCCCACAACAGGAGCCACTGCCCTCCGCCTGCCACTCAGTCCTGTCACCTTAGCCCTTGTTCAGTCCCTTAGACAAATATTTACAGACACTGAGCAAACCTGAGAGGAGAGCATGTGCAGAACCCTGAAGAGAAGGGGAGCCACGTGACTGGTGATTTGGGGGAGGGAACGTGTGTGGTGGGGGCAGTGGGGATCCAGGTAGACATCACTGGCCTGGGGTTGGCACTAGGAGAGTCCATGGAGAGCAGTCTGCTTATAAGTAAGGAATGTGATTGTCTTTTTGCTTTTTTTAGCTTTACTGAGATAGTTTATAAAAATTGTGCATATTCAAGGTGTGCACGGTGACTTTTTAGTTTATGTATACATAATGATTCCTACAGTCAGCTAATCCCTCCCCGTAATAATTACTTCCTTTCTGTGGTGTGAAGTCTAAGATTTTTTTAGCAGATTACAAGTACTGTCTAGGACACAATGTGTTAAGCACTTTAGGTCTCCAGGATTTACCCACTGTGCACCTGGATGAGGCAGGGAATGGGGGACTGGGGCTGCAGGATTTCCTTTACATGTGGCGTCAAAAAAGTCACACAGAGGGGCTGGAGGGTTAGCTCAGTGGTTCCAGTGCCTGCCTCGCAAGTGCAAGGTCCTGAGTTCGATCCCCAGTAACCACATACAGTGCTGGGTGTGGAGACTCACGCCCACCAGCAATCAATACCACATACCACAGTGCTGGGTGTGGTGGCTCACGCCTGTCATCCCAGCACTCGGGAGGCAGAGGCAGGAGGATTGCTGAGTTCAAGGCTGGCCTGGGCTACATAGTGAGCTCAGGGCCAGCCTGAACTACAAAGTGAGACCCTGTCTCAAAAAAAAAAAAAAAAAAAAAGTCACACAGAAACAGTATGGATGGATGGGGAGGTGTTGGCCAGAGGGCTCAGACAGTCAGGAGGTGAGTCCCTGACCTCAGTGTCTCATCTGTCCTCTCCGCTTCACACCCCTTCTTTCCTCCTGCTAGTGCACCCAGCACCCTTTAAATGGCAGGGACCCAGGGACCATCGCACACAAGGAGCTCATACGCTCCTGCCTGGTCTGGCCCCGACATCTTCATGAGACCCACATGCTGGAGGCGGGAAGCTGGTGCTGGAGTGGGCGCCCACTTTCTGTATCCTCTGCACCTCCTCAACAGCCCACCGCCCACCGCCTCTTCCACTGTGTTTGGGTGCTGTCACAACTGTACAGTTGTGGCTTTTGGGAAATTTCAGTCTGTAATATTTTTCCCAGAGAACAACGCAGTTCAATACTTCTATACTCCAGGACGTCGTATTATTTTAAATATGCTGCAGAGTTCAAGATCTGGCTTATAGATCACTTACATTAAAGCCATTTGGTGCCAGTGAAAATTCTTCATGGAAATGGTGACGTGTTGATTTCACATGAGAATCTTTTTTTTAAAATTGAATTCTTTATTGGTACATTTTATATACACATCATGATCACACTCAGTATTGAGAATTTTTACCAGTATATGACACAAGTTAATTCTCATTTTTTTCCCATTCCCCTACTCACCCTATAATCCCCCACACCCCCTATATTCATATGCTTTGTGTCCTTTCTAAATGTCATGTAAGTGCTGGGCACAGTAACTGCTTTACTTTTGTTTTCTCTTTAAAGCCATTTTAGCCATTCCTAAATACCTTTACTCTTAAATATAAAATTATGTGCAGTTTAAAAAGTTTACATAACCAATGTGCTTACACAGTGTAGGTGTTTCAGTTTCAGGAAATGTGCCTGAGCCCCTGGTGCATAGGGAAGGGAGAGGCTTGGAGCACTGCTCTTGGGTTTTGGTGTTATCATGCTCAACCCGTGTTTTTTTGTTTTTGTCTTTGCAGGTAATTTTCAAAGCCAAGTCCAAGTACTCTCCAGAATTACTCAAATACCGGTGAGTACCTGGGCATTTCTCCCCACGATGGAGCTGGGAGCCCTCATGTGGGGTCGCCTCTCTCTCTGCCTCTCCTCTGGGAGTGCTGAGTTCTCCCTGCTTGCCAGCAGTGTGCCCGGGGCATGGCCCCAGTGAGAGTCAGCTCTTGGATTATGACTTAACTGGGTGTGTGAGTCACCTTTTTTGCCACGGTGACCAAATACTGTACTTGAGACGGTCAGTTTAGAGGAGAAAAGATTTGTTTTGGCTCGTGCTTCCAGAGGTTCCAGTCCATGGTCAGCTGGCTGCCAGGCAGAAGGGGTGTGGTGGAAGAAAGCTGCTCACCCCATTGCAGCTGGAAACAGAGGAACAGGGATCCGGAGAAGGGGCTGGGAGCAGACACGGTTCTCAAGGTCACACTTCCATGATCCACTTCCTTCAGCTAGTCTCCATCTCATTTTTACTCACCTCCCAGTAATGCCATTCCTGTGGGCCATGAGACTCACAGGAATTTTGTGGAAGAGTGGCGTATGCTGGGGTGCTTGTGGAGAGGCTTCGGCTTAGAGGGAACCCTTAAATTATGAGACCAGTTTATAAGAAATACCACATGCTTTTCTTGAGATGATCTATGAGTTTCCCCAGATTTTCAAAGATGCCTGTGATTGCCCAAAGCCTTCAGCCAGTGGTTTAAAGAACAGTTAATCTTGAGCTGGGAATGGTGGTGTACATATTGATCCCTACACTTGAGGCTAAGGCAGAAGGATCCCAAGTTCAAGCCTACCCTTTGCAACTTAGCAAAAGCCTACTTAAAAAAAAATAAGTGGGGGTGGGGCTAGGGGTATGGCCCAGTGCAAAGGCCCTGGGTTTAATCCCTACCTTGGGGGAAAGGGACCTACAATTTGGCAGGGTGGGGGCTGGGGAGAAAAGGCTTGTGGTGGATGAGTGGCCTCACCCTGGAGCACTGCCCACACTAGGCTCACTGCCCTGGGAACCCACTGTGGCTGGTTACCTGCATGGGTCAGGATGAAAGGTTGTCTTGTTACTTAGAAAATGTTAAAATGTATATATACATGTTATAGTCAACTTAAATACAGTCTGTGTTTTATATCCTGGGTCCCACATCCATTCAACCAACTATGGATCAAAACTATTTGGAAAAAATTTCATCTCTGCTAAAGCATGTAGAGATTTTCTTGTTGTTATTCCCCGAATCCTGTATGGCAGATACTTATATAGTGCTCACATTGTAGAAAATACTGTAAGTAATGCAGAGATGATTGAACCTCTGGTTGGATATATGCAGGATCTGTGCAAATACTGTGCTGTTGACATGAGGCACGTGTGTCTGTGGGCTTCGGTGCCTGGGAGTTCTGGAACCAGTTCTCTGTTGGTACTATGGGTCCAGCGTGTCTGTGATGGAACTTATTTAAAATGCTGGAAGGGTGACACTGTCATGTCACTTTATATCTGGGGGACAAGTTCAGGAAGTTTCTCTAAAGTCGGAAAAGGACAGTGAGGGCTCTCCAGGTCCTGAGACTCAATGTCCTGAGGTTTGGTTTTTTCCCGATTGTGCTATTTCCCTTCACTCCTTTTTGGGTCATTCTACTTACTTTCCCTCATACTGTACAGCTGATACTACGCAGTCCACTAAGAAGCGGTGTTGGTCCTAAGGAGACTGAGCAGCCCTAACAGGAAAAGCCCAATCCAGAGTGTCCTCAGCACTGAAATTCCTCAAGCAGTGTGATGCCCAGGGTAGGAAATTCCACCCGCAGTCGCATCTCATAGGTCACACTTAGAACAAAGGTGCAATAAAGATGCTGCCTAATGTCATCTCTTGGCTATACAGTGTGTATGAAGCATAAATGAATGGTTTGTTTAGACTTGGACTCTAGCCCTAAGATGTCTCTTTCTGTATACTATGCAAATAATTTTTTAAAAAAAATACTGTTTTCAAACCTGAAAGAGCCACTTCTTCCAAGCAAAGGATACTCAATCTGTAGTAAGTTCACTGTAGACTGTGCATGTGTATGTGTGTGTGGGCATGTATTTATCTTAAGTACTGAGGATCGAATCTAGGACCTTTGCCCTGAGTTACATCCCCAGGCCTTTTTAAAATTTTATATTTTGAGCCAGGGTCTTGCTAAGTTGCAGAGTTGCCCAGGCTGGACTTGAACCTTTTCCAGTAACAAACCAGGCTGCTGTGACTCTGCACCTGTACTTGCTGTCTGGTCTTTGAACTAGAAACGCGAAAGAGCAAGGCATCCGGGGCAAAGAGCCAGTGAAGACTGGGGTGGAGCACGCTCTGATTGGGTCAGGCGCCTTGTACAGGTGGAAGAGGACAGCACTGGAAGGAGAGGAAGTTGCTTCAAAACCTTGAGTTCCGGAGCCTCAGGCTGGGGCCTTTGGGGGACATGTTTGCACCGGACATCCAGGAGACGGGCTGTGCACATGCCTGTGACTGTTCACACTGGGAGTTGTTTGTAGAGATGGAGAAGATGGGGAGAGACAGTTGGATCTGGATGCTGGAAGGGAATGTTTGGGATGCCAGAGAAGGTGGGATTTCCTGAACAGAAGGGTGGGGTTTCAGTGGAGAATCCTGTTAACTCAGACTTGGTAATTTAGTAGCTACATGTAAATAAACCTGAGTCATTCACATTTAGGCTCATCTGTGGTCTTGTCTGCATAACTCATTTCTCTTCAACTGGAGGCCACTGGAGGCATTTCAGGCCATGATCGTCCCCAGAAATGCGCTGGTCTGCTGGCTTCTGAACAGGCTGGCTTCCTTAATTCAGTCATGACTCATTTGTGATGAAACATAAACCACTGGTCTAGAAGCAGTGGAAACTTCCTGCCCCAAGCTATTCCTTACAGCAGTTGTGGGTTTTAAACGGTTATGTGTATCAGCCCAGCCTTTAAGTATTTTATACTTAAAGTTCCCATTTCCCTAACACACAAGAAGCTCAGCCTTGCTGGAGTTGGTGACCATTTGATCAGTTTTCCTCTCAGCACTTGTCTTTTCATCTCTTTGGCTCAGGAAATATGAATGCTGGGTGTGGGAATACTCATAAGCCTTTGATTTTTAAGTACTCCTCATCTTTTCTTTAATTAGTTTTGTAGTACTAGCAATTGCACCTAGGGCCTTTGCATTAAATTACATCCCCAGTTCTTTTTTTATTTTGTATTTTGAAACAGGGACTGTCACTAAATTGCCTAGAATAGTCTCAAAGTTGTGCTTTTCCTGCCTCAGCTTCCCAGAGTGCTGAATTTGGAGGTATGTGTCACCATGCCAGGCTTATTTTTGATTTCTTTCTTTCTTTTCAATTTCGAGACACAGTCCCGCCATATATTCCTAGCCCTGAATTCACTATGTAGCCTAGGCTGGCCTTAAACTTGGGATGATCCTCCTGTCTCAGCCTCCTGCCTCAGATTATAAGGATTATAAGTTTGTGTCATCATACCTGGCATTCTTAATTTTTCATAAATACAAAAACATAAGGCTTTGTATTCCCCTTTAAGAAAGGTGTGATTTTAGAAGAAAAATTGAAGCAACAGTCCAACTCACTGATTCCTCTCCCAAGAGGAGGTGGTAGTGGATGCCCAGCGGGGTGAGGCCATGCCTCTTCCCAGGCCAGCCAGGCAGTGGGAGTGGCCACCTGAACACTGCCCCCTGCCCGCATCCCTCACCAGCTGATAGGCCTTGCCTGACCTTCTACACAAATTCATCTCTACATCTTTTCTCTCATTTTGCTGGATGAGCTGTTTATCCTGACTGTATGTTTGGGTTTAAAATTAGTAGTTTAGGGCAATAGGCAAAACACACCACTTGTTTTTTTTGAGGGTCTCCCTTTGTAGTTCAGGTTGGCCCTGAGCTCACAATGTAGCCCAGACAAGCCTTGATCTCAGCAGTTCTCCTGCCTCTGCCTCCCAAGTGTGTGAGCCACCACGCCCGCACTGTGGTATGTGATACCGATTGCTGGTGGGCATGAGTCACCATGTGAGATACTGTATATGGTGACTGGGGATTGAACCAGGGATCTCATGCTTGCTAGGTAGGCACCAGAACCACTGAGCTAAATCTCCGGCTCCACACTACATTTTGTTTTGTTTTGTTTTGTTTTTTGAGACAGGGTCTCAGGTAGTTCAGGCTGGCTCTGAGCTCACTATGTAGCCCAGGCAAGCTTTGAACTCAGCAATCCTCCTGTCTCTGCCTCGCGAGTGCTGGGATTGCAGGTGTGAGCCACCAAGCCAGGCACTGGTATGTGGTATTGATTGCTGGTGGGTGTGAGTTTCCATGCCCAGCATTGTATGTGGTTACTGGGGATCGAACTCAGGACCTTGAGCTTGCGAGGCAGGCGCCGGAACCACTGAGCTAAACCTTTGGCCCCACACTACATTTTTGATACTGTGCACTACCCCCTCCTGATACTCTCCATACCTCCAAATCTTTTGCTTTCTAACCCAGCTGTGGACCTATGGAGTAACTTCATATATGTGTGGTAGTATGAAAATAATACAAGCTTAGTAGGAAAAATTATGAAACAAAAAAATTTGTGAGTACAGGTTAAGTACCTTGTGTCTGAATTGCTGGGGGCCAGAAGTATTTGAGATTTTGGAGTTCCTTGGATTTTAGAATATTTGTATAGACTTTACTGGTTGAACATCCTCAATCACAAAATCAGAAATCCAAAATGCTCCAAAATCTCATGTTTTTTGAAATGAGGTCTTGCTGTGTTGCCTAGGCAGGACTTGAACTCAGATCCCACACACAGTGGAGGTCACAGGCAAATGTCATTACATGAGGCTAATCTGAAACCTTCTGAGGTGTGACTTTGGTGCATAGCACTGTCCCGGTTTCAGGGGTCGTAGTGTAGCTGAGTAGTACAGTCCCCGTCTTGAATGTGCAAAGCCTGGGTTTAGTCACCAGCACTGCAGAGGAAAACATTTCGAATTTTGGGGTTTTGCCTCAGAGATGTTCAACTCTTACAAACTTTGGGAAGAAGAAAATCCATTTCCCATTCTCCGGCTTTAAGCAAATACAGTGATGGATTTTATTATATACATTTGCCAACACAAAGCTAATATTTACATTGCATGTACACTTTGGATTCTGACTTTTTAACTTTCATTAGGTCACATTTTCCAAACTTTCAAATCTTCCAACATAGCCGTTAAGATGAAAACAGACTTCAGATTAGTGGGCCGATGCCTCAGAGGACAGAATTTGGTAGAGATCAGGAAACAAGGGGAGGAAGGTGCAGGCACAAAGATCAGAGTGGGGCATGTGGGCCGTCGGGGGATTTAGGGGCCTGGCGTGTAGACCCCATAGCGTGACATGCTGGGAGCAGGGTGGGTCCCCCAAGGCTGGGCAGGGTGGCTGCTGAGTGCGTCCTTGAGCCCAGTGAGCGGGTGGCAGAGACTGTCAGGACGACTGTGCCGTGGGCCCCAGCAGAGGTGGTGGCTGGAGGAGGTGAAGACCCGAAGGTGGTGAGAAAAGACTGGGCAGTAGGTCAGCTGGGGAAGCAGGGGCGGGAGGCTTAGGACACACTGGTCTTCATGGTGGCCCTGGGAGACACGAACCGTCATCTTCCTGGCAGAGAGGAAGAGACCGAGGTCCGGAGTGGCCCAGAGAATTTGTGGTGTCACAGCTGCGAGTGCGCTGTTGGGCTCTGCCTGCCGCACACCTGCCTTCTCTCCTGGCTGCCGCAGGGGCTGGGAGGAAGGCTGGGCTGGAGGCTGAGGGACCCATGTGGAAACCTGGGTTGCAGACAGCTCAGGGGGCCCCTGCTAGCGGAGGGTGCCGTGCTGGATGAGGCTCAGTGCTAGGGCCTCTCAAGGGGAAGAAGAGTGTATGTCCACAGTTTCATGGTATTTGGACACCGCCTTTAGGAGTCACCTGGAAAGATGACTGGCCCTGTGCTGCCTGAGGGGCCATGGCTGTCACCGGTGGGATGTATGCCTAGGGGTGGGAGCCCAGAAACAAGAGGACAGGGTGTTCGCGAAGTTTCTGCAGTGCATGCTTCATGAAGCACAGGGGTGCCGGAGCCAGCTGGACAAAACAGTGGGGTCACGAAGTTGAGGGGCGCAGATTAAGAAAAGAGAAGATAGGAAAATGGGCTCCGGAGGACCTCTCAGTCAATACTGAGCAGGCCCTGAGTTTATTCTTAAGTGCTCTTTTATGGTATTTCTAGCTACAGTGCTTACATGCAAGGCTTACAATTGACAATGTAGTTAGTGGTTAACATATAGGTTTAGCATGATTAGAATCTAAATCTACAGGAACTCAAAATACAAAGATTACTTTGTCTGGCAGACAGTACTTAAAAATTTCTGGAATGTTGGGGCTGGAGATTTAGCTCAGTGGTTCCGGTGCCTGCCTCTGAAAGCTCAAGGTCCTGAGTTCAATCCTAGTAACCACATAGAATGCTGGGCGTGGTGACTCACGCCCACCAGCAATCAATAGCACATACCACAGTGCCGGGCGGGCATGGTGGCTGAGGCCTGTAATCCCAGCACTCGGGAGGCAGAGGCAGGAGGATTGCTGAGTTTGTGGCGGCTTGCCTGGGCTACATAGTGAGCTCAGGGCCAGCCTGAACTACAAAGCGAGACCCTGTCTCAAAAAAAAAAAATTTCCGGAATGTGCTCTCTGCTCCTAGAACTTCTCCCCAGGTGATCAGCAAGTTTCCTATTTTATGCTAAAGAGTAGCCCAGGCTCTCAAGGCACAAGTCTTTGTCTCTTAGAATACTTCCCTGTTTCCTACCCTTGAGAGGTTGCTTCTCTTTGTCATTTTATTTAATCACTAAAACAGTATCCTTTATCATTGATGCATAGTCAGTAAATCAAGCAGAGATTGTATTAGGGGAAGAACAGAAAACTCCTAATAGAAGGAGCAAGGGAAGGTGACTTTGGGCCAGAGGTTGATTACCATAAGACTTCTTTGATCAGGCATCCCAGTGCAGCGATCCAAAGGTCACAGATCATCTTGGGAGCTGGGCAGCACTGTTTGGTATAGTGCAGATTTTGCAACTGCTAGTTGGTGCAGCACCCAGTGCACATCTCCAGGCCTGAAAAGAGTCTGTTCTAGCAGGGTCTGCTTCCCACACAGAGGACCGGAATAAAACACTACACTGGGACTTGGCAGGAGCCAGGGTGCAGATCCTTGGTGATTCCCACGTGAGGACAGCTGAGAATCCGTCCCACTCCCTCTGAGCCAGGCATGGTGCCCAGGGCTGTGCAGTAGTTCTGAGCCCGGCTGGAGCACCCATTTTGCCTGGTACTTGGCCTGGGCGGGTGCCTGGTCCAAGGTTGGTTGTACATTTCTGTTGCCTCATTCTGACCTGCCGTCCTTTTCACGCAGACTTCAGGAAGGGAAGAAACTGCATTAGATGCAGTGTCTCCTGGGGCACTGTGACGCTGGGAAGCAGTGTGGTGCAGAAAGGAACAGGGCAGGCATACACAACACTTGCTGTGGGTGCTGAGGTGGGGACTAGGATGAGGGTGCGGGTGACCTTCCTGATCACAGACTTGGGGTGCTGCTGGGGTGCAGGGGAACAACAAGGCATGGCAGAGAACTGAGGTGGCTTTAGAGCGTCCAGCTCAGCCGTCACGACCTGGAGAATAACTGTCTTAAATCATTAATGTTTTCTCTTCCCGGGACACTTGTTTCTGCTTGAAAAACTTTTAAGTGCATTGCGACCCACACTGGAGTCCCCAGGAAGTGTGTCCCAGGCACCAGCCCAGGGGCACGGCTCACTTCGCAGACCTCGCGCAGGTGGTTGTAGCACTTACGGTCACACCGCGTCCCTGCCACGGCTTTCCCTGCTGCCACTTGCTCCCCGGGATGAGAGCTGCCAGAGAGGCGCCGCACCCGTGGTCCCTCCGTCCTGCCTGTGCCCGGCTCTGCTACAGGCTGTCCTCAGGCTCAGGACGGCCACCGCCGCCTCTGCCGTTCTCGGCCCTCGTCTCCTGCCGGCCTCCTCCCTGCTGCTCCCCGCGGAGCACCCGGCCCTGGCCCCTGCCCCTCTTGCGCGTCTGTCCAGCACTCGCCTTGTCGGCGCCAGCACCTTGCCACCCAAGCTGTGGAGGACAGGCCTGAGGAGCGAGTGGCCCCCTCTCTGGGTGGCACTGAAGTCTCACCACGTGGGACAGTGCCAGACTGTCCCCAGCCAGGGGCAGGGAGCAGCCCCGTATCGAGCATCTCCCGGAGACAGGGCAGCGCGTGCTCAGGTGTCTGAGGTAGCGCACTGCGGACTAGCTCTCACTTCTCTTCCCCTCAGCACAGCAGGGTCACTGCCAGCTGCAGTGCAGACGCAGGTCGGAGAACAGCCTAAGCTTGGTCTCGGAACTTACCTAGGTAGAGATGGCATCGGGTAGGCTGTTGGCCACATCTTTTGTTACAAGCTGTGTAAGGCACTGAAGCTAATGTGCAGGGGTCCAGGAAATCCGACGGGTGTCAGACACGATTGTGTGTGTGCACGTGGCTGTGTGTGCATGGGGAGGGAGCAGGCGGGCTGCGACTAGGCCCTGCTGGATGGGCAGAGCCTGCTGGCAGAGCGCGGGTTCCGAGAGCCATGTGGGAGACTTCGAGCGAGGGTGCAGAATTAACTGCCAGGCATGAAATCCCTCCCAACTTAGTTTTCAGTAGTAGGTGTTGGCATGACACTCGGGCAGGAAGTAAAGCTGAGGTGGGGCCGGGGCCCCTCCCCGTCTCCCTTGCTGCCCATCACTATGTTTGGGGCAGAACAGGAATCTGGGTTCTTGTGCCCTGGTCTGGGGCTGCTTTTGGAGACACTTGTCACGTTCTAGTTTCACACAGTACTCTTGCTCATGGTTTTCTGTTCTCTGAATTAAATTACAAATGTATTCAACCTGAACCAGTCTATCTTTGAGCAAACAAGGCAGCTCCTAGCTGCCTGCTGTCACGTGGTCACCTGAGACCACTCTCAGGAAGGGGGACTTTAGTTGCAGCTGATCCCAGAGCTTATATTGCCTGGGTCTCCTGGGCAGTATGTGGTTCTTTGAGGACGGCAGTTTGTTTCATTAGCGCAGCTCCTGTGGCCAGTGTGGAGTCAGGAAGCAAGTCACCCCTGTGAGGGAGAGGCTCTGGACTCCACTTCAGGGACTCTTGGTTGTAAACGCTGAGTAAAAAGTTACATTACACAAGCACAGCGGCCCGCTGGGATCGGTGGCGGGGTTAGTTCCAGCACCTCTGGGACCAGAATCCTTGGCGCTCACATCAGGTGGACAGTATGTATGTGAGAGCCACATAACCCTCCCAGTGTAACTTTAAATCATCTCTCAGCTCAATCCCGAACACAGCGTAAATGCTGTGTAAATAGTTGTTACACCGTATTGCGCAGGGAATAATGACAAGAAAAAAGTGTACATGTTAAATTCAGATACAACTGAAATGTTTCATCCAAGCTGGTTGAATTGGGCCATGGACCTAGTGGATGTGGGGGGCTGACTGTGCATGGTCTCACTTGGCTGTGCGAAAACGCCCTGTGAGGTGGGGCTGCAGTGTCTGACTTCTAGAGAGCCGAACTGGGGCTCACAGAGGTTGTGTTTGTGCTGAATGGTCAGTGCTTTCCCTGGAACCCTAAGCCAAGCACCTGGCTCTCTGCATGTCCTTGTCCCTGTGTGAGGCAGCACGTTGGGGTCCATCTAGCACTCAGACCTCATATAGACCTCGTGACCTGGAGATATGAAGTCCTTCGCAAGGATCTCAGGCACAGCTGTCCTCAGTTAGTAACTTGAACCTGAAATGTCTACTGCTAAAGTCCAAGCTCATCAATGTGTTCCTTTGAAGCACCTACTTTGGAGAGGTTAACTATTGCATTTCACAGCCTGCTGACCAGAATGTACAGCCGCTCTGTACAAACTGTGCCTTAAATTTCTTCCTCTTCCTTCCCAGGTTGCCCCTCTATCTGGTTTCCCTCTTCATCAGTCTTGTTTTCCTGCTGGTGAATCTGACCTGTGCTGTGCTGGTGAAGACAGGAAATTGGGACAGGAAGGTCATCGTCTCCGTCCGAGTGGCCATTAATGACACACTCTTCGTGCTGTGTGCCATCTCTCTCTCCATGTGTCTCTACAAAATCTCTAAGATGTCTTTAGCCAACATTTACCTGGAGTCTAAGGTAAAGTGGGAATGTGCTCAGATTCCTCCTATGAAACTTGTTTTAAACATAGGTGTCTAGTTTGTAGATGAGACAGACACACAAAGCTTCTCTGTACCTGTCCCTTAGCAAATAATTAGCTGCACTGTGGTCACCAGGACATAGGGCTGTGTAGACCTATGAATTCTGTGTGTGGGAACTGTTCCATTCCAGGTGGTTAAGAGTGTTAGTGTGTGCAGGATCACTGGCAGAGTTCAGTCTCTGATTCATAATTACTTAACCCTGTTTTGTTTGTTTTTATTTTGAGACAGGGTCTCACTTCGTAGTTCAGGCTGGTCCTGAGCTTACTATATAGCCCAGGCAAACCTCAAACTCAGCAGTCCTCCTGCCTCTGCCTCCTGAGTGCTGGGATTACAGGCGTGAGCCACCACACTGAGCACCTGTAGTATGTGGTGCTGATTGTTGGTGGACATGAGTCACCATGTCCGGTATTGTTGTATGTGGTTACCGGGGATCGAACCAGGGACCTTGCGCTTGCTAGGCAGGTGCTGAAACCACTGAGCTAAATCCCCAGCCCACTTAACCCATATTTTAAAGGATTAGTGGGATCAACTATACCAGAAACACTAATAGCAAACATGTTACCTAGTGTCTTTCCTTGGTGCACTGACATGGACTTTGTGTATATACATGGACTTTGTGTATATACCAGATGTCATCCTCATAGGTCTACTGGGTACTCAGTGCTATAATCCCCATTTTATGGATAGGGAAATTGAGGCACAGAGAGTTAAATTAGCTTGCCCCAGGCCATGCAGCCAGCAGGTTCAAAACTGAGTTACACCTGGCAGGGTTTGTGGCCTTCACCACCTCCTGTGCTACTTCAGAGACTTGGAAGCAGTCTCTCCTTTGTGGTAGGAAGTGGGTTCAGGAGACCGTCCTGCCTGTTCAGAGACTGAGCCACACACGGAGAGAAGGAAGCTCCTGGTCCATTTTCTTTTTCTTTTTTTTTTTTTTTTTGAGACAAGGTCTCGCTTTGTAGTTCAGGCTGGCCCTCAGCTCACTATGTAGCCCAGGCAAGCCTTGAACTCAGCAGTCCGCCTGCCTCTGCCTCCCGAGTGCTGGGATTACAGGCGTGAGCCACCACGCCCGGCACTTCCATTCTCTTCTATACTGTGCCCTGTACCCTCAGATCCCAGGTCCTGCTCTCCTGTCTCTAGTACTACAAAGGGCAAATGTGTGACACCAAAGTGCATCTGGCCAGTCAGCTCTCAGTTCCCTCTGAGAGGTTCCAAACCTGCACCTGGAAGCCGGTGAGCAGTGGGGTCGGGGCTGGTTGGGCACCCTGCCCCTCACACTTTGCTGTGTGGACCTGGCTTCCTTCACTGAGTGACCTGCTCAGCAGCTCTGCTTCTGAGACGTGCTGCCTGTGCATCCTGTGGAGGATCTGTGAGCTACCTGCTAGACAGGCGATTGCTGGTGGGCATGCAATGTTTTTGGCATGAAGTGGCAGCTTTTTTTTTCTCCCATAGTATTGTCTTCTGAAGGGATTAGCAGATTTTTGAAACCTGAACTTCTGACTCTGACAGGGCATCTTGGGATTTAGCTACATTCTTGCAAACCCTGCAAGTTAATGTGACAAAGTAATTTCATTTATAAACTGTTGTATTTTAGACTGATTTTGCCTTAACTTTGTTATTTTCTCTCATATAGGGGCTAATCAAGGCATTTAAAAAAATTAGTATTCACTAGAAGGGGTTAGTTACCTTGACTGTTACAGTTCCATCTCACTGTTGTGGTTTATGAGCCAACAAAAAACCCCTGGTGAAATGAAATGGTACTTTGGATTTGGTTAGTCACTTCCAAATGCAAAACTCAGTTTTAGTTTTTATGCTCATGTTAACTGTATTTCCAACTAGGGGTTCTTTAACTGGAGCATGGGTCATGGATTTCCCTGTAATTCCGCTCAGAGTTGCCGCCAGTGCTCCTGCTGGTCCATCCTCCGTGGCTGTGCGTTTTGAGGAGCACATTCTAGCACATGTAGCAGTGCCTCTTCTCCCAGCCTCTGTCCCGAGCCAGAGACTGGCCTAGGCTCGCCTGCTGTGCCTCTTGGCTGGGAGGATCATGGAGCTAAGTATGGCAGTGGCCCTCTGACTTTCTGGGCTTGAGGCAGAGGGTACGCAGAGACTGAACTGTCAAAGCCATCAGACACCTCGAAACCTGAAGTCGCAGTCACCAAGGAGTTTTAGGACTAGGGTGGAAGGTTCTGACTGAGATATGCTCTCAGCACTTCTGAAATCCCCCTTGGGCTCCTGGGTGACAGTGGGTAAGGGGCAGGGAAGGGGCCAGTTCCCTGGACCTGCCATGGCCCACCCTGCTGGCTTTCTCTTCCAGGGCTCTTCTGTGTGCCAAGTGACTGCTGTTGGTGTCACCGTCATCTTGCTGTACACCTCCCGGGCCTGCTACAACCTGTTTGTCTTGTCCTTTTCTCAGATCAAGAATGTCCACTCCTTTGATTATGACTGGTACAATGTATCAGACCAGGTCAGTACGGGTGCCACGAGGCATGTGTGGGACAGGCACCAGGTGCTGTCGGGCGGTCTGTGTGGAGAAACGTTGGCTCTTTGTGCTACTGAAGAGCTGGGTGACCTGGAACAGCACTTCCAGTGTGTTGTGTGCACCTAGTTTATGACTCCCGAGGACACTGGGTTAGAGTTTTAAGACAGGCATGTGTACATATGTGGGCGCATACTTCACTTCTCCTTTCCGCCTCATGTCAAGCAGTGTTTAAAAAAAATGTTTCCTTGGGCCAGAGATTGAGCTAGGTGGTTCCAGCGCCTGCCTAGCAAGCACAAGGTCCCTGGTTCAATTCTCAGTAACCACATACAACAGTGCTGTGCGTAGTGACTCACACCCATCAGCAATCAATACCACATACTACCATGCTGGGCGTGGTGACTCATGCCTGTAATCCCAGCACTCAGGAGGCAGAGGCAGGAGGATTGCTGAGTTCGAGGCTTGCCTGGGCTACATAGCGAGCTGAGGGCCAGCCTGAACTACAAAGTGAGACCCTGTCTCAAAAAAAAAAAAAAAAAAAGTTTTCCTTATAAACACAAGATGATATTCAAGGGTAAAACTGGGTGTGAGAAAATGTCTAAAACTATGAAGTTAGGAGGCTTAATGTAGCACAGCATCAGAGGAAAGCTAGACCACAGTGACCAAAGATACTAAGGTTCAGTAAAGCCTCATTGCACCAGTGGTCTCAATCTGCCCTAAATGCATCCTATAAATTAATAAATTACCAACTGTAAAGTAAGTGAACAAGTGTAGGAAAATGTAGCTCATAAAACCTCAAAAAAAAGGATACTGAAAAATATCAGTTTTTTTTTTTAATCCCTGACACTGCAGAGTTCTGAGGATATAAAAAATGGATACACTCCTTTGTCCTTGACTGAGAGTTGTTGCACTGAGGCAGACAGGCAAAATAATAATATACCCTTTTTCTAGTAGACAGATACTTGTACAGGCTCCTTCAGCATTCCCTGGAAAAATGAATCTCCAACTGTATATATAAATCTATTAAAAGTTCAGTAGTAGCCAGACATAGGACTAATGCCCGTAATCCCAGCACTTGGGAGGCAGTCAGGAGGTTTGCTGTGTTCGAGGCTTGCCTGGACTACATAGTGAGTTCAGAGTCAGCTCAAACTACAAAGTGAGACCCTGTTTCAAAAAAACTAAAAAGAAAAATTCAAAGTGCTCAAAACTTTGAGCTGAATTCAGATAAGAGGCAGAAAGTGTAAAATGACTACAACAAACTAAAATGGTGAGGACAAGGTGACTTGGCAAGAGGCATAGGAAGGGGAGGATGAAACACTGTGGCAGCCCAAGCCCCGCCCCTCTAGTGCAGGCTGGGGGGAACTGGCTGGCAAGGATGTAAAACCACACCCACAGACCTATATCTGAACATTAAACAGTGACCAACTAGAGACACCTTCATAATACAGAGGGTTTTTAAAAACTGTAGTAAACTATACATTAAGATTATGTGAGTCATAATCATGGGTACAACTGGTGGTGATTCAGTGTTATGCACCCTTCATCAATATCTACCCAAACTGAAGCTCCATTAAATATCTTTGTCTTAACAAAATAGTAGCTGTGGATTTAGAATAGTCAGTTTTTATATTTTTTATTGGATACATATGACTAGATCTCTTACAACCGAAATGATTAGGAACAAACAGGCTGGCTGGCCACAGGTGCAGGAGCACTGGTGAGGGGGAGACATCAGCACGATGGGTCCCTCGGAGAGGGAGGGGGCATGCAGCACTTCCACTGTGACGTAAGTGTAGGAACAGCAGTGTGGTTTCTCTGAGGCACACCCACACCCCGCCTCCTGTCTTTTCTGCTAGGGGGAAAACTGTCACCAGGCCTCTTGCCATCTCCCTGGGCTGGAAGACAAATGCCCAGGGCTCTGAGGACTTTTTCTAGACAAGTTAACCCACAGTAGACTTAAAGATGGAAGGGGGAGTTCTTGTCTGAATACTCACTGAATAATCATCCAGGTTGACCATTACACATTTTAGGGGGAATAAATTATCCTATATTAAGATTCAGTTCATGCAGAATTGAGTCAAACATTTTCTGTCTTCAGTCTAATGCTTCTATTTGTCCCTTTTTCTAACAGGCAGATCTGAAGAATCAACTGGGAGATGCTGGCTATGTTGTCTTTGGAGTGGTGCTTTTTGTGTGGGAACTCTTGCCCACCACCTTGGTAGTATACTTCTTCCGCGTTAGAAATCCCACAAAGGATTTGGTAAGTATACCATTGTATATTTGCATAAAGCATCTTCTAATGCTGCTTGTCAAACCTGTAATTTGAATGTTTTTCTAGCTTTTCTATAGAGGAGACAGCCTCTTTCAGGACACTGATATAAAAAGTCCCTTGACTATTTTATTCAGACTTTTTTTTTTTTGCTTTTTGGAGACAGGGTCTCGCTTTGTAGTTCAGGCTGGCCCTGAGCTCACTATGTAGCCCAGGCAAGCCGCCGCGAACTCAGCAATCCTCTTGTCTCTGCCTCCCGAGTGCTGGGATTACAGGCATGAGCCACCACGCCCAGCATTGTGGTATGCGGTGTTGATTGCTGGTGGGCGTGAGTCTCCACGCCCAGCATTGTATGTGGTTTCTGGGGATTGAACTCAGGACCTTGCGCTTGCGAGGCAGTCGCCGGAACCACTGAGCTAACCCTCCGGCCCCTTTATTGAGACTTTTTTTCCTTCATTCTCTTTTCAAGGAAATGTTGTCTGGTTTAGCTTTATTTTACAAAAGAAATGAAAGGAAGGTGCATCTCCTGGCTCAGGGATAATAACCACATTAGTTAATGCAATATAGCCTCACTAACATTTGAGGTTCAACTTACTGTCCGCCAAGTAGACAGAGTTTTCTTCTAGGAAAGGACAGTGGAGAATGCTAATTTAGTTCTTCACTCCAGTAGTGTACTGGGTGGTAAATAGGATGATGAGGAAGTAAAAATAGTATTGGGAAGGGTGCTATAAAGTTTGATTGTGTTTCTGCTCAATCAACTTTCAGTGATTTATAGGGCCATAGGGCCAGGGCAGAAAATGCAAAAGCAGCAAGAGTACAAAAACTCCCAGGAGCCTTGATCTACAGACAATTCTAGCCACACAAACTGGTAGAAGAATTCTGACTGATGTGTGATCTCACAAAGGGTGAATTTTTGGCCCAGGCAGGCAGTGAGGAAAGGATAAAAGCTGTCAGACAAGTCGCAAATCATACCCAGTTACCATGGACATGCTATTTTATATTGTTTCTTCTTATTTTTCTCTGGATAGGGCAACACTGGGGCAAGAAAGGGAAGTGGTGAGACTGGGCAGGTGGGGCCTGGCCTGTGGGCCCCGAGCAGAGGATGAGCAGTGTGCCTTGGGACTTTTTTGAAAATGGGATAGGCAGTGCTCCCCACAAAATTTGCTTGTACACAGTTTGTTACAAACGCTCACAAACATGTATATCCAATGCACTACTTTGCCTAATTTGGGTGTCTTTCAGTGAAGAATTAAAACTTATAATTTGTAGTTACAAACAAGACTGGACGAAAGGTTAATTTCTGTTAAACAAAAGCAACTGCAGTGAACACTCCCGGTGAAAGGAGCAACTCTGTCCTGGTGGGGAGAACATTTTTAGTCTGTGGCAAGGCATAGTGCCTACAAGTACGCCCGGTGATGACCTGTCTTTCCAGACCAATCCTGGAATAGTCCCCAGCCACGGATTCAGTCCCAGATCTTACTTCTTTGACAACCCTCGAAGATATGACAGCGACGATGACCTTGCCTGGAACATTGCCCCTCAGGGACTTCAGGGAAGGTAAGACAGTTCACGCACAGGGGCCTGGAGAGGGCTCCCCAGCTGAAACTAGGGAGCAGTGAGGAAGAACTGACACAAAGTTTATTACCTATCCACTTGTGGTTTTTAAACAATTCATGGACACAGTTTTTTTTTCTTGGTACTGGGGACTGAACTCAGGAGGGATGGTGGGAACAGTGTCTTCCATAGTTATGCCATACGTATGATGGAAGTTTTAACAGAAAATCAACTTGAATCACAGAATTTCAGTCTTGTACTAATAAATACTCTGAGTGTCCAAGAGCACTTGACCATGGAGTCAATCAGTGGAACATGATTGGGGAAATGAGGCATGCCTCTCATAAAATGTTGTGATCATGTAAATGGTACCCATTGATTAGAGTACAGAATAAGGACCAAAGTTTAAATTGGATGTCAGTTCTTAATTGCAATCCTGTGAGGTACCATCGTGAGACTCATATTTCAGATGAAACTAAGCTAGCTAGAGGTGGGTGATTTGGTCTAGCTCAACAGCTGCCGAGTCACTGGACTATGCACGCAAATTGTACACATCCAGCCACCATCTCCTCGTCTCACCTATGCCTATGCAGTGTTTTCATGCGCATTGTAAACAAGGAGAGTCTGTTTTTGAAAACTCACCTCCAGATATGGCCTAGAATATTTTAGAGAGGGTAGTTAAGTATAATAGTTCACAGCAGCACAGAAAGTGCCTGCAAGAAGTAAATAAGCTGCTCCCATGTAACTTCCAATGAGCCGGGAAGGGAAGCGTTTGAGTCCCTGAGTACCTTCAGTGCCGCATGCAGGCCAGTCCACAGCCAGGACAGAGACGGTGGCCGCCATGGGCCCCTCTTCCCCTGTCCGTAAGCTAACCTGAAGGTGCAGCTCTTTCTGCTCACCCGTCATGCTGTCCTCCTTTCGGTCCATGGATCTGAGGCAGCAGCAGTGGAAAAAGGGCTGACGCAATGCTTGCTGAGCCTGCAGCCCTCATCCCAGTCCTGGGGAAGGCGCATCTGTATGCAGCCTTTTGTGATTTAGAGACTTACATTAGCATTTCAGTGTAAACATCTTTTTCTTCTGGGATGAAATGATAAAATCTATACTGGTTCTTTTCCTTTTTTAAAAAATTCCCTCAGTAACAGGGATTAAATTTAAAGACGTGCCTGTGAGGCAGGTGCAGAGCCACTAAATTAAAAACCCTGGCCCTTTTCCTTTTTGTTAATTACAGTGACAAAAGATTTCCTTTAAAATCTTTGGAAGAGTTTTAAAGAGAGTTCTTGTTTTGGGGGAGAGGAGAACTAAGAAACACAGACCAGTGCCCAGACCCGCAGACACAAAGAACCTGAGAGCTGACACACAGGACTTTTGAGTACCACTTCTTCCCTAAAACTCTCTTCACCCTGTTGGCTCTGCCTGTCCCTTTAAGCCCATTTGGTACAGCCTGTCAGTGTCGCAGAGCTGAGGATACCCTTAGGCAAAAAGTCCTACTTCCAATGTATTTAGACGACAACGATGAAAGCCGTCTAGTACTGTGTACTAGAGTCTGTGCAGAGCAGCAAACCACACAGGGACTGAAGGTGCAGCTCAGCAGTAGAGCATCTGCACAAAGCCCTGGCTTCCATCCGCAGCACCACACACACAAAACGAAAAACAATTTAAAGAATTTGGGGATTGTCTAGAGTTTATCTCAGTTCCTAGCTCTGTCTCCATACTTATAGTGTATGACTTTACAGGCCAATGAATTTTTTTTTTTTTTAAGCTTTGCTCCAGACTACTATGATTGGGGACAACAAACAAACAGCTTCCTAGCTCAAGCGGGAACTTTGCAGCAAGACTCAACTTTGGATCCTGACAAACCAAGACATGGGTAGCATCAGTTGGCTTTGTGGAAGATGCCTATTGGAAAGCTCCACAAACACAAACTGCAAGATGGGAGTCTACAGGGCGCTTTTTCTTAAGATATGAGACTTGGGTTTTGTTACAGGTTCCCAGGACTAAGCAATAATTTAGATTTATAAATCCTTATTTTAGTACTAATAAGTAATTTCACTGGGTATAATTTAAACTTCTAAAGATCTGTACTTTTATAAAGATGTATTTTATATAACTTAATGCTAAAATATAGTAGGGTTTTTTCCTCAAGAATGTTGTTGCAATACACATTATAGTTTGCACAGACTTTTATGCATAATTCACTTTAAAACTATAGAATACATGGTCTAATAGTTTTTTTTAAAGCTTTTGGACTAAAGTATTCCTCAAATCCTTACCTCTGAAGGTCATTTAGACTAGGTCCATACTGGTAGGCTCCAGAAATATAATTGACATCTAGAAAAGTAATTTCAGTGTTGAAATTGAAAATGCAGAAGCTTTTCATCAGCCTATAAAGTAACTGACTTAAACTATTAAACCTCCTCTGCTATATTCAAAGTGATTGTGCACAGTTCTTTTCAACTCAAATAAAATATTCATAACCTCAGGACTATACCCTTCCCAGCTCAGTGGCTGATCACTATGGCAAAGAAGAAACCAGGAGGATCCCAAGTGGGCATTAATGTCAAAAGATTAGAATCCTGATAATTTCTGTAACATCCCACTATTATATCATGACCTTCATTTAAAAATAGCTTTTTAAGCAGTCTATTGGAAGCTGTGGATCTGAAGCCGTAGTCGAAGCATTTGTCTCTTAATCAGTGAGGGCATGTTCAAGACAACTGCTTTGTCTTTCACTTTATGTTATGAAGTAAGACTTTTCTGACCATAAGTGCTACTCTAATCTTCTGTTATGCAGACTCTGGAGCCATAAAACGCAAGTGCTCTGATTTTTCACAAAACAGATCAGGTTCTACAATCATTGCTCTCCACCTTGGAATCTCATCTTGAGCAAGTGAGAAGCACTTGTACTGATGAATCCTGTAGCCCGCTGCAGCCAACTTCTGATACTTGCTCCTATCCTGGTCCTCAGGATTAAATGACTTCTGAGCATGAACTTTCCCAGAGACAAGTAAAGGTATGGAACACCTCTGCCCTGCACAGTCTCTCTTAACATCCCGCCTTTCCACACACAGAACGGCACTTCAGGTAGCTACTTCCCCGGAAGACTGTACACGGAAACAAACCACTGCCTGACTGCAGTAAGTTGTTACAGAAACCCTGTGTGGTCACACTGCCTTAAGTCATGTCTTCAGAAAGTCCTGTCATCTTTGGTACAAGTGGTACCTCAGTTCACAAGTCCCTTTGTTTGTAGATTCTATATATCAGGTGAAGAACATAATGGCAGCCATCTCTTCCTCCTGAACACAAACATCACCACCTCTCCTGGAATCATGGCATGAATTAAGTTAGTAAAGTGAGGTGCTACTGTATTTGCTTAGCCAAGGGCAAATATATTTTAAGAATACAGTGTCACTAGGAGACATGTATCAGTATTTTATAGTACACAGACACTTTATAAAATTTAAATACCCAGCATTAACTGACAGAGACTATGATAAAGTTGCTAGTATTATCTAAACTGTTTGCTTTTTGTTCAAAGATAAAAAAGATGTTACTGCCTATTCTCCCCACCTTTTAAAAAGTAATGCAGACTTTTAGTTAGGAGTACTTGTCAGCACATACAGAACACTGTAAGAACCATGAATGGGAGGAGGCTATCCTATCCACCACACACCCTCATTTATCTGCTGTTGGAGGCAACCAGTGCTATTCCTTGTGTGGAGTGTGAGAGGGAAAGGAAGGCTGGTTCCAAAAGACCCAAACATTCTCTTATTTTAAGACAACATGAAATTATAATCAATACTTTGAAAGTTACAAGTGCATGAGGAAGAGCTAGTATTAAAGAAAGCTTTGTACCATCACCCATGTCTGTCTCAACACTAAGTCTAAGAGTGTTTGTATTACCGGCAGGGACGTCATCACCGCAGCTGTCTAAAATTCTAACTGGTCTGTGCAGAGAGCCTTCACTGGCTCATCTCTCTTTTGTAAACAGTACTTGGAGTGTCTTGCAGTTAACACACTAGCACCTCCCAAACTATTCAGTCCCTTCAACTTAGGACAGCAACGGAGAACGTTTACAGAGCGAGTGCCCAAACTGCAACCTCTAAAACCCACTTACTTACTGCAAAGTGCCAATGCAGCAATTAAACATTGAGGTTTTAGTTTAGAAAAAGTAATTCATACATTAACATCTTTTGTTTTACAAGAAAAACAATACACATGTCACAGTTTCACCACCAGCTTAGGACAACTGGTCTTGTGAGCCTTGGTGTTGAACAGACAGATACTTAACCTCTGTTGAAGACGAAGAGCATAAACATACATTAACCTGGGACTTGAAGGCACTGAGAAAAAGATTCATATCTACCTACTGGATGTTACTAAGAGATTGCTTTTCCTCTTTCCTTTGGTGATGGGACAAACTCAACTCATACATACGAGGTAAATGCTCTGACCTATATCACTGAGCAACACCCCAGCCCATGTTTTTAGTAGGTTTAATATGTTAAATCTAAGAAGGCATTCACCTACTTCCTCCAAGCATACATTACCTGTCTCTATCTTTGAACTGTGTTTCAGCCCTGGCTCTTTTCCAGGCACTAATTTAATGTCTTGCCAGAGAGTTCTTTAGTTCTAGACCTCCCTTGTCCTACTGGACCTTGGCTGTCTTACCAGTGTGTTAAGACTATTACGTCCATAACCAGCTTTCTATCCTTGAACTTGTGCCTTTTTAGAACTGGAATTCAGAGGTCTACTCTGAGCTAGACCCGTTGGGTCTTCAGTCTGCATTGTCCTCAGAAGTCTTCCCTTTCTGTACTGATTCCTGTTGCTGTGACCTTCACTCATGCATTTCATTGAGCTCTAGCAGTCCCTCCAAGTCATGGTGCTCCTTGAACACATTAGCTGAAGTACAGAAAGAATGCATCTGCAATACTACTTTCCCAGGGCTCTGACACCTGTGCAAGTGGACTCCTTATTGTGCTTCTCCTGCTGTGAACTCACCAGCTTGGAGCCTAGGCTGAATGGCTACAGAGCCATGAAGAAAGGCTATGACATCGTATCACGTAAGCCCTAGCCAACAAATTGAGAGAATGACTTCACCTATCACAATGTAATGGTACTGTCAGAAACACATAGCAGTTCAGCCCCATAGAGGGCACCTTCTCTCCTAGACAGGTTTTTCTAGGTTAGCACACATCCTCTTCGGCTATTTTTTTGAGACAGCATCTCGCTTTGTACTTCAGGGTGGCCCCTGAGCTCACTATATAGCCCACGCAGGCCTCAAATTCATAGCAACCATCCTGCCTCTGCCTCCCAAGTGCTGGGATTACAGGTGTGAACCACCAGGCCCAGCACTGTGGTATATGGTAGTGATTGCTAGTGGGCGTGAGTCACCACACCCAGCATTGTGGTATGTGGTTACAGGGGATCCAACTTAGGACCTTTTGCTTGCTAGGTGGGTGCCAGAACCACTGAGCTAAATCTCTAACCTCAGTTGACCTATTTATCGGGATTGTTTCTTGTATCTACTTAGGCTACAGACCTGTAACTTCTTGCGATTACAGTTTTATCTTTTGTGTATTGATTTTACTGGTTTACTACCCATTTAAAGACTCCTCCCTCTTACGAATTTTTGACAGATATCCAGCTTTTGGATATAAGGGGAAAAAAGTAATACAGATTTTATATGTACATAATTCTCAAAACATTCTTGGAGGGTGTGTCTTAAAATAGAAACACCAAGATTAATTCTGTACACACAGGCAGTATGCCATACCTCTATTTGTCTATAACTGATAGGATACTGAAATAATTACAGTAAAAAAATAGATACCAGTCAAATCAAAAGAATGATTGTATGTAAGCATTATATACAATCTATGTAATAGTCTCTGTGTTAAGGCATTATTTTAAGTGCATATGGAAAAATAACCATGTGGTAGAAAACGGCAGAGACATGAACATAAATATATACAAATGGCTTTTAAACATTAAAAGTTGGTTGACTTTATTCATAAACTAAAACCACAAGATAATTTTTTGCCATCTATCAGAATGGTCCAAATCCAATATTATAACATCTCTGACAATAGGCTATGGGTGAGCATGTATGTATAGCCATGAATTTCAGATGGCGTGTGAATTGGTAGGTCCCCCCCACCTGGAGGACAGTGTACCAGTTATTGTCCTTGAAAATTACAAAGGCACATAGTCTTTGACCTCAAAAGTCCACTTGTACTTCTGTAGATATATATGCAAACATGAAATGATAGGTACATGGCCAGAAAACAACTCAAATGCCATTAATGGGACCAGTAAATGATGGCACATTTATATAAGACCAGGTAGTGCCTAAAAAAGTAGCATGGTTATATAGTGATGTGTGGAAAAAGCAAAGTAATGTGTATATGATTGCCACTTTGGATAAAAATGAAAGAAAAATAAGTACATTTGTATATGCCTTTACAAGTGTGGATGTGAGAACAGGAGATAGAGAAACAATGGAAAGAAAGGACAGGGACCTGAGTTAACCGGGTGAAGCCCTGGGAAAACTGGAACATGAACAAAACTGAAGTATGCTCTGGAAACCTAGAAGGTGGGAAAGTCTGTTCTGAAATCAGGTGCCTAGCTAAAGAATGCCGATTGGATCGTTTTGTTTCACACACCCACCAAAACAGCCTAACAAAGGATATAAGCGCGCCTAAAATCAGGTGCTTCCTCAGCATCATCCCTTGGAGCCCCTCTTGGCTAAGGAAAGCTTCCCTTTATTCTAATAAACCACTTGTGCCCTCCCCCCTCACTTCTGTGTCCATCTATTTCACCCTCTGTTGTCCTCAGGCATCAGCTCAGAGCAAGTTGGTAATAGATGGCCAGGGACGTAGCTCAGTGTGTCATGCCTGCCTGGCAAGGGGTCCTGACCTTGACCCCTGTTACAGTTCAGAGGTTTCCACCACACACACACATACCTCAAGAACAAAGGTTAAAATAGCGAGGGTATATGTAGCGCAGGAAGTTGGGATATCAAAACATTTACTGTATAACTTTACGTTTTAAAAATACATATGAGGGCCAGAGATTTAGCTCATTGGTTCCAGCGCCTGCCTCACAAGCATAAGGTCCTGAGTTCGATCCCAGTAACCACATACAGTGCTGGGCGTGGTGACTCACGTCCACCAGCCATCAATACCACATACCACAGTGCCAGGCATGGTGGCTCATGCCTGTAATCCCAGCACTCGGCAGGCAGAGATGGGAGGATTGCTGAGTTCCAGGCTTGCCTGGGCTACATAGTGAGCTCAGGGCCAGCCTGAACTACAAAGCGAGACCCTGTCTCAAAAACAAAAAAACAAAAAACAAACATAAGAATGTACTACCTGTTTAAAGAACTGAAATAAGCATATTTTAAAAATCTCAACAGTACAAATCAGAAGATGCTAAGATCTCATTTTTAGTTGAATGACAATAAACCAACTTATGAAATGCAACAGACTATGCTTATGAGCAGGGGCTCTGGAATAAGAGATTCTGGTCTCAAATTCTGGCTACATGACCTAGTATTTGTGGCTATCAGTTTTCTTTATATCTAAAACAGAATTACTTACTTATCGGTGCTTTGATGAAGATGAAATGATGCACATAGAGCTCTTAATTCAGAGCTTGCCAAAGCTTGCCTTTTGATTAGAAGAGCTACCATCTTGGGTTACCTGGAAAAATACTTTTTCCTATTCTGCAAATTATAATCAGATCTTCCATCGTATAAAAGAAACACTTAAAATGGGAAAAACAAGACTGAAAAGATTGCAGAAACATACTTTAATTCAAATCTTGTGGGTTCTGATGATACAGCAGCAAATTACTTGGAATTGTTCCCAAAATCAAAGCTGCACCCATAGGTGTTACTGAAAAGTAACATGGATATGTGGATGTATGTTTTGGCATCAATGCGCCTAATCTGTCTTTTGGTGAACAGCTATGGTTTTAGTAGATACTTCAGTTTCTAAACTGCGAACTGCTCAAGTTTCCAGCTAAAGACTGGTACTAGTGAAGACCAGAATAGCTGTCCTTTCTTACATGTAATGGCACCTAGGCAAAGTTGAAAAGTGGCACAGTGTTTCATACACATAGTGAGACTACAAAATTGATGAATTCAAATGTTCACTATCAGAACATTTGACCAATTTTAAAGAAATAAAACCTATTACTATTGTGATTCTTTATAACCCAATCAAAACAAGAGGAACACTGAACATTTATCAATATATAGTTTGTCTAATTTATAGATTCCACTTACAAAAAAATTACATACCATTGAAGGAAAGAGTTTCGTTTTCATCATGTTCATTACTTCTTCAGCTGTTAACAATCATTTCTGTCAAGTTATATGATCAAGTGCTAGATTTTAAAGTAGGCAAGAAAATACAAACAAAATGCCAAGAGGTGCTTACCAGCTGGACATATTCACAATGCAAACCGCTCCACTATTAACTTGTAGCAATGGGTAAGTGAACTGGAATACAGTCCACAGTACAAGGACATAAAATGTCACCAGCCCCCAAACTCAGGCTTCTACAGTTTACACAATATTAGAAATATTCACATACACAAAATATAGGCAGCCTCTCCTCAATCCAAGTTATGGTAAAATAAAATTAATCATGAATTTCAGCTTAAGAATATTTCATTTGCTTCTTAGTGAAAAAATTCATTAAGACTTTGGAGAGAACTTAACCTAACTAGATCTTCTAATTTTCTAGAACACACTGTAATATATTTTTCCTAAGCTTGAATTACAATAAAGAATGTATACATTACAATAAAGAAAAATGCAATAAATGGAAATGACCAAGGGTTTCTTTAGTAATAGTTTAAATAATAAACTTTTAACTGTAGGAATGTGAAGTAAACTACCACAAAGATTTTAAATTTACAGTAAAAATACACAAAGTGCAGATTTTTTTTCACATTTTCTTCAACTGCAAGTGACCACTAAAAATATTTCTTCATTTAGTAGCAAGATTAGCACATAACTGCTTTGAAGGCTGTTATGCCTTAAGGTCTCCTTCCCTCACTATATAATGGTTACGACCTTAAAGAAGCAAAGAAAAAGTAAAGGAAGCTCTAATCAATCTGGGCTTTACTATTCAATCTAACAGACACCACTACAACCAAACCTGGAGTTTGTAGAAGTTAGTAATTGGTAAAAAAAAAAATCATGAGGCCTTTGTGCCCTATCATATCCTTCACAGGACAGCTAAGTTTTTGTTTTGTTTTGTTTTGAGACAGGATCTTGCTTTTGTAGTTCAGACTGGTGCTGAACTCACTATGTAATCCAGGCTAGCCTTAAACTCACAGCAATCCTCCAGCCTCTGCCTCCCGAGTGCTGGGATTACAGGTGTGAGCCACTTCACCTGGCATTGTGGTATGTGGTACCAGAAATCGAACTCGGGATCTTGCGCCCTCCAGGCAGATGCCTGAACCACTGAACTATGTTCCCAGCCGACAGCTAAGTATTTTTAAAGGTGTACGCCAACTAAATACAATTTAGACTCAGACATTTCAGACTTTGGCAGAGTAAGATGTGGGTTTAAGAGCACTTATTTCAGAAAAGATAGACGAGTCTACGGATAAACTAGACTAATATTATTTCACAGATGCAACTTTTCAGATCAGTTCCATTACATCTAGTGACACCTTTAAAAGAATCAAGATTTTAAATAGTTTGGAGACTTTAAATCTCAGTTTTACAAAATGATAGCCTAGGACCTCTTAGTCCTCCATTGGTCCAAGTCATGAAAAGTACCATTGTTACAAAATGAACTAGAGATGGGAAGAGGAGGGAGAGGAAGCTGAGAAGATGGCTGACTTGATCTCCCTGCTGAAATATCTCACTAGAAAAAATTAAATGTGTTAGAAGATTGCATAGGTTGTACTCAAAATTAAATCCTTTAAAATGCATATTTTAAAGTAGGAAATTTTGTGTACTTAGTTTTAATTGACATTTTACATTCATAGAATCCCATTCAAATTTTATCAAGAAGAAATAGGAATATACGGAGTTTTCTTAAAGTAACTGGACTTCTCTAAAGTTACACAAAAAAGAGGGCCAAAATTGGAAGATGCCCTATAGGTTTTAAGTACAGGATACTCTTGTAGCAGCCCTGTAGCACACAGCACATCTGCCCGGCCGAACATGGGAAGAGCATTCATCTACCTACCTTCACCACCACAAGTCCTTAACCCAAAACAAAGCAGCCACAATTAAACACCTCAAATAGAACCAATGAAATTGAAGTTGACGTCTCAAGGAAGCTTAAGGAACTTCTGAAACCACCTACAGAAAAGACCACTGCACTGACAGCTCCATATTACAGACAGCTAGAATGCTGGTCAAGGCTAAAGACACATCAAACCATTGAAAAAGCTAACCACTGACACCAGCCCTGAGCAACATGGTTCCCTACTTCTTTCTACAAAAGATGGTAACAGTGTTATTAATATAGAGTCACTTCAAGCTTGACAGGAAATAAAAGAATAACAGTAAGAACAAGACCAGGTTGAAAGAAATAGAATATTCACACACAGAAATACAAATACAGAATTAGTATAACTTACATGTTTAAAAAGTACATACTTCATTTATAAATAGCTCTAATAATCTATGAAGGATCATAAATATTCAAGTGAACATTTGACTTTTCTTTAAGAGTTCAGAATTCTTGAAGTCTTAGTCTTTTTGCTGACTGTCCAAGACTAAAAGGCTTCATGTAGTCATTTTATGTCTCTTATTATATAAAAGCCTTCATTACCTACTATGTTGTAGTAAGACTTTAAAGTTCTGTAACTCTCTTATACTTGTAGAAAGCCTATAGAAGGGGGGAAAAAAAGCAGTATTAGTACATACAGTTAATATGATGTGTACATATTTCAATTACTGATGTTAAATGGACTATAACTTGAAAGTGAAATATAAAATATATAAGCAATACTGAACACTGAAGTTCCATTTTTAAATGAGTGTGCTACATTTTTTATTGAAGATTAATAAAACATGGAGCTATATTTTTTTGGTATTGGTTCAAAGGAGGAAAAGGAAATCAGTTACTACTTCTTGTCAATAGAATGTAGATTATGTTGGAAACCAAGGTAGGAATCATCCTTAACAATAAGTAATCTCTAATGAGTTATGTTTGGCCTTTTAAATTCATTAGTTTAAATTCATGGTGCACATGCCAAGTGGCCACTCGTTTCTTCTTGTTGCTAATTTACACTGTTGGATCCACAAGGTAAAGACTGTATTTTATCTCCTGTACCTAGCTGTATATGGTGTTTTAAAGTGGTTATTGACTGGCTGAATGAACAAAGAGCATTTCAGCCCAGCCCAGATGTGAAACTGGAATGGGAAGCCCCAAAATCTACAAGCTCGATTTTCCTTATGTACAGTTCAGGATTGACACAAGAAAAATACAACATTTCTCTTTCTTACAACTTAGGGGATGAGTGTGTGGTGTTAAACATCTTTCACCAACACTTGAAATGTTACCATTTATTGAGAGCTTAGGATGTACCATGCAACTTTCGAGCCCATAGTGTATAGGACTTCAAAAAACTAAAGAGCAACAAAGTAGATATAATTAACTTTGGTTTTACATTTCAGGAAAACAGAGGCTTAAATCAGTCAAGTATTTTCCCAGGCTCACCCAGCTAGTATGTGGGTTCTAACAGTAAAAGGTTCATCTTCCTCATTTTACCTAAAAAGGAAGCATGACCAAACAGGGATTTGGTGGAACCCGCACTTCTAGTGAATGACAAGCTAGGATTCCAGAACTCTTAAAGAACCATAAATGTGCCGGGCGTAGTGGCTCACGCCTGTAATCCCAGCACTCGGGAGGCAGAGACAGGAGGATTGCTGAGTTCAAGGTTTGCCTGAGCTACATAGCGAGCTCAGGGCCAGCCTGAACTACAAAGTGAGACCCTGTCTCAAAAAAAAAAAAAAGAACCATAAATGTAATGAGTTCTACACAAAGAACTAAAACTACAAGGGCACATTTAAGAGACCCAAGGAAACAGACAAAATTATTTCTTTTTCAATTTACTTGGGACTAGAGTTTAAATTACGTATTTAAGGTCTTTTCCACTTTTTCTTTCCTTTTTTTTTTTTTTTTTGAGACAGGATCTTGCTTTGTAGTTCAGGCTGGCTCTGAGCTCACTATGTAGCCCAGGCAAGCCCTGAATTTGGCAATCCTCCAGCCTCTGCCTCCCAAGTGCTGGGATTATCAGTGTAAGCCACCATGCGGGGCACCGTGGTATGTGGTACTGATTGCTGGTAGGCATGAGTCACCACACCCAGTACTGTTGTATGTGGTTACCAGGATGGAACTCAGGACCGTGCACTTGCCGGGCAGACACCAGAACTACTGAGCTAAATCCCTAGCCCAGTTCTTTTCACTTTTAATTTTTTGTTTTTAGAGACAGGGTCTCACTATGTGATTCAGGCTGGCCTTGAACTTACTATATAACCCAGGCTGGCCAAGCTTGTAGTGATCCTTCTGTCTCAGACTCCCATTAAAGGCATGTATCACTATGCCTGGCCTCATTTAAATTTCATTTTAAATAAACTTTATCATTTCTCCTGTGTTAACTTCCTATAGCACTCAAAAGTGGTAAGTAGGGCCAGAGGGTTAGCTCAGTGGTTTCGGTGCCTGCCTCGCAAGCGCAAGGTCCTGAGTTCGATTCCCGGTAACCACATATAATGCTGGTTACCCAGCAATCAATACCACATACCACATACCACAGTGCCAGGCGTGGTGGTTCATGCCTGTAATCCCAACACTCCAGCACTCGGGAGGCAGAGACAGGAAGATTACTGAGTTCGAGGCTTGCCTGGGCTCCATAGTGAGCTCAGGGCCAGCCTGAACTACAAAGTGAGACCTTGTGTCAAAAAAAAAAAAAAAAAGTCTTGATTTTTTTTTTTTTGGCCCTATTTTTCCAAGACAGCACAGTATTGTTTTCTATGATTTTTATCCTTGTGTTCTGTGTATTCCTCAGTCAGCACTATATGTATGTCTGTAAGCAAATACAAGTTATTTTTGAAACCATCTGTGGTATAAACAAACTGGAAACAAAAAGTGGGGTAGAAATAAGTGAAAAACTCCTCAGCTTAAAATAAAGAGCAACAGTTGTACTTGAACAAGTCAAAGCCACTGAACCAGAAGATTATCAGGAGACTATATTCCCCAGAAAATTGGAGAGGCAGACTGAAAATACTGGCAACTGTTCAGGAACAATTTTTCCTATGACCTACATAAAAACTGACTTGTCAGCCCTAAAGCCATTGTACGCAAGGTGAGTTATAGGTATAATATAATTGTATCATTTTGTCAAGCCAAACCAGAGAACACTCTGCTGTGGCAAAGAAAACGATTTCAGCACTGTGGAAACCTGCAGGGGAATTAAGTCTTTGCCTCTGTGCTGCGTGGAATGGTTCTTACCTTCCAAAAGCATTTAAAAGAGCAACTATTTCCTGCCGTGTGAGTTGGAAGCCTTTCGAAGGACTGTTCTCTGGAAGCTTTTGGATTTCTTTTTCGGAGAATAGTATCTTCAAGGCAGTTCCTAAACCCTGAGTCTTTAACAAAAACAAACAAAAAACCCTTACAAATAACTTAATACAACACCTGCAATAAAGATTTAAAGGAATATTTTGCCACCAGGATGACTATCAGAAAATTCATATGAGGTAAGCTTTTCAGTAAAATGTTAAACTATGCATAATATAATTTCTATTCCCTCTCAGGTTTACATAAAATAAACTTAGCTAAGCTGTTAAGGAAACCTGAATAGTCAAAACACTTGGACGTGCACTATTCCAAATTACTAAGTTATGTTTTTAACTTTGAAAATATTACATAAGGACTATAATGTTTGGTTTGTAAACTTTAAAGTTTTTTTTTCCTTTTCTGGATGTCTTTTTTTGGTGCTAGGGATTGAACTCAGGGCCTCATACATACTAGTGATTTGTATCTACTGATAATTTGTATCTACTGATATAAATCCCTAACTCCATTGAAAGCATTTTTCTACAGGCTCAAGTAACTTACAACTTAAGATTATTGGTGATAATTACAGTGAATTTATCAATTATAGCACCAGAGGAAAAGAAATTCTGAATTTTCAATGTAGTTTCCACTGAAAAAAAATTTTTTTTTTTTTCTGAGATATACACCTGCTATGCAGCTCGGGCTGACCTCAAACTCCCTATGTAGCTCAGGTTGGCATTGTGATCCTCCTTTTTCTGCCTCTCAAGTACTGAAATAATCATGTGCCACTACATCTGACTCTATTATCATCTTTGCACAGAAACAAGATTAAAAAATATCAAACAATCCTTTTACACTAAATATTTAGAGTAATGAACTTTCTTTGTATATACAGCCTTTGAATCTTGTGACTGAGTGGCTTCTTTTGACCACTGAGGCAAATTCAATGATCAAAATTTATTTAAGATTTTATAATTTTACCTTTTAAATACATAAAATTCTTTATTATTCATATACCAACTCCAGAAATAAATCTGAGGTTGTATCAGACATGAGATACAATAAGAATTTAATCAGAGTAACAGAAAAACACCCATGCATGTGAACATGCATGAAGTTTAATTGCATTTTTCACAATAAAATAGAAAAATCATACTTTAAATCTGAATTCTTAATTCAGTGAACAATCAGGACATGTAAATAAAAGTTGCAATGACTCAGATGTAAGGCAAGTAACTGTTTGAGAAGAAAAGGCAATGTATGTACCTGTAATTTCCCCCATAATCTGCATTTGTCACATCCAACACAGTCCATAATATGGGAGATATTCTTGAAATGTAACCGGAATTCCTCCTAGCAGGCAGAAAACATCTTCAGTCTAATTAGGCTTTTAAAAGTAAACTGCAATTAATCCATAATAATTAAAATTTGTGAGTTTACTGATGAATGAGCTGCTTTTCAAAAGTAATGGAAAATAACTTGAATCTGTATAGCAAAGCATAGCACACTAACACAACTGACAGTGGAAATTTATAAAAATTCACTGCATAAGGGGCTACTCGGTGCAAAGCACCAAAATATACATTATGATAGATCCAAAAGTAAACTTCTAAAGTTTACTTCTAAGAAATTTAACTGCTGCTTCCATTATCTATCTATCTATCTATCTATCTATCTATCTATCTATCTATCTATCTATCTATCATCTATCTATCTATCTAATTTATTTATTTATTTGAGACAGGGTCTCGCTTTGTAGTTCGGGCTGGCTCTGAGCTCACTATGTAGCCCAGGCAAGCTTCGAACTCAGCAATCCTCCTGTCTCTGCCTCCCAAACGCAGGGATGACAGGCATGAGCCACCACGCCCAGCACTGTGGTATGTAGTATTGATTGTTGGTGGGTGTGAGTCTCCACGCCCAGCATTGTATGTGGTTTCCAGGGATCAAACTCAGGACCTTGCGCTTGCGAGGCAGGTGCCAGAACCACTGAGCTAATCCTCCGGCCCTCCATTTTATATTTAAATGCAACCAATGAGAAATGTATCTTTTTTATGTTCATTTATTTTAGAGGCTTTGCTTTACATAAGGACTACAATGCTTGATTTGTAAACTTCAGAGTTTTTTTTTTTCACCTAAATCAGAAAGCTGGCGATAGAACAATGATTAAATTTTAAATCATTCTGTATAACATTACATTTGTCACAGGTAATCACTATCAAGATTCACCATTTATAGCAAAATTTGATCAAACTAACTTTAAAAAGTTTAGAAATGGAAAAGACTTTAGATGAACACAGTTAAAATATGAACAGTAAACAACTCCCCACCCTGTCCTTCAATCAAGAACTTTTACCTTTAATGATTTGGCCCC
>PVIC010004248.1:0-63835 GCA_004025085.1 Thryonomys swinderianus | reverse complement strand
TCTTGCTTTGTAGTTCAGGCTGGCCCTGAGCTCACTATGGTGCCCAGGCAAGCCGCCGCGAACTCAGCAATCCTCCCGTCTCTGCCTCCCGAGTGCTGGGATTACAGGCGTGAGCCACCACGCCCAGCATTATATGTGGTAACCGGGGATCGAACTCAGGTCCTTACGCTTGCGAGGCAGGCGCCGGAACCACTGAGCTTACCCTCCGGCCCCCTCCTTTTACTTTTGACACAGGGTCTCACTAAGCTAACCAGGCTAGGTTCAGACTTGCAGTCCTCCTGCCTCAGCCTCCTGAGTGCTGGGATTGCAAGCCTCTACTAACATGCCGAGTGTGAAAGTCTTTTTTTTTTTTTTTTTTTTGCTTTTTGGAGACAGGGTCTCGCTTTGTAGTTCAGGCTGGCCCTGAGCTCACTATGGTGCCCAGGCAAGTCGCCGCGAACTCAGCAATCCTCCTGTCTCTGCCTCCCAAGTGCTGGGATGACAGGCGTGAGCCACCCCGCCTGGCATTGTGGTATGCGGTGTTGATTGTTGGTGGGCGTGTCTCCACGCCCAGCATTATATGTGGTTACCAGGGATCGAACTCAGGATCTTGCGCTTGCGAGGCAGGCGTCGGAACCACTGAGCTAACCCTCCGGCCCTGAAAGTCATTTTTTAAGAGTACTTATGAAAATGCAAAAGACACATGTAATTTAAATAATATGTGAATCTGTCAAAGCCCCACTGCAAACCATTGTGGACTACGGTGTTTTAGGGGCTGTTTCTGTCTGCCCTTCCCTGGGCTGCTGTTTCTCTAGATGTCAGGTTCCCTTACTAAAAACTACATTCTGAGAGAGCAAGTCAGAAGTTTGAGTCTTGCTATGAAATCCAGGCTCACCTTGAACTTGTTATTCTCTGGCCTCAGCCACCCACGGTACTGGGATCACAGGCATCAGCCCTGGCTGAAGTGGAGATTGAAGCCATTGGAAGTGTGTTGCATTCGAGCCCCACCCGGAGGCCTTTGGGCTGGCCCTGCCCCTGGAGCCGTAGTTGCCGATATGGAGGAAGTTGGTCCCTGGCCTCAGCTCATTCTGGCCCCCGTGCTCCATGTGTCCTTGCTGTGCTTGAGGGCAGCTTGGGGAACAGGAAGCGGCGGGTCCCGAATGGTGCCCTGACCAGAGGTGCCCTGCCCAGCCATCATTTTCTCAGTCCAGCGCATGTCACCCCTGGGGGCATTGTGGCACTGGGCAGGGGGGCAGAGCCTGGTCCCCTCATGGCTCAGCACACCCTGCTCTGATCTGCATGCCATGTGTGCTGCCTGTGTGCCCATCCTGCTTCTCCTTGTGCATCTGGTGAGTGTGAGGTTTGTGCTGGTCCTTTGTCCGCTTGTCTCCTCTGGTTTGGGGCTGGAGAGATCCTAGTGAAGGGATGGCATTGTAGCCCACGAGTGCTGAGGTGGCACAGGGTTAGGGCACAGGGCCTGTTTTTTTCCAGCTTGGCGTCCTAGGCACAGAACGTGAGTGACTGTGCCACCCCAGGGCCATGCTTCCTAGGAACACGTCCGTGACAGACTGAGGGGGACACTTGGGACCAGAGGGTCACGTAGGCCCATGGGTGAGACTGGGCTCTTGTGCTCACTCTTACAAGGTGACTTGTGACCTGGCCGTGAAACAGGTGCTTTCTTAGCTCCTGGGGGGAACATGTCACCCCCTTTTGGAAAGTTCTCCAGAGGATGGGACCATGTGGGGAGCTCTGTGGGCCCCTCAGGCCCCTGGAACTGCTGCACATAAACACGTACACACTCCAGGGACAGGAGTGGGCCTGGAAGTGGCCTCCGCCCTGCAGGCTCCTGTCTTCTGCAGACCCTGCATTGGCTCTGTGGAGGGCACAGTGTGGACTTTCTGGTGCGAACCTGGCTTCCATTGGTCACTTTCCCGCCCCTGCCTTGTGGACTTGTAGCCCAGGCCAGCTGCCCAGTGCCTGTGCAGGGTGGACACGTGGTTAGGACCTGGTCACCGCAGAGAGTGATTTCCCAGGCTGATTCAGAGTGTGTGGGGACGCAAGGGCCTGATTG
Source organism: Thryonomys swinderianus (assembly GCA_004025085.1). Classification (NCBI taxonomy): domain Eukaryota; kingdom Metazoa; phylum Chordata; class Mammalia; order Rodentia; family Thryonomyidae; genus Thryonomys; species Thryonomys swinderianus. Next base: position 61,785 of record PVIC010004248.1, on the reverse strand, counting down.
TGCAGCTGTCCCTGCTGCATTTCGAAGGGCACGTTGGCTTTTCCTTGGCAGAAATAGCAGGGCTGGGCTGCTTGACCTGGGCTCAGCCCTGAGCCTGAAACCACCGCCAGGGGGAGCCAGAACCCTGCAAGCTGCTCTCCCAGAGGCCTCAGCGCTGAGGCCCTGGCTCGTGTAAAGGCCAGGAGGCCGTACTGCTTTGGGGTCTAGGGGCCGGGCCGCTCAGGGACAGGGACGTAGGTGGTGAAGGGCTGTGGGTGGGCCCCAAGTGTATGCGGAGTGGGCGCTCTTCCTTGGAAAGGTAAATACCGTGTCCTTAATGGCCCGCGTTGTTGCTAAGGCCCACCTGGGTGTCGCCAGGGCGGCAGCACGTTTTGCTGCTGCTGTGGGGCCACCCTCAAGCGCCCTGCACAGCGACGGGCACTTGTGTTTGCCAAGTGGTTTCTGCAACAGGTTCTGCTAAAGCTGTTTGTTTGGAGAGTGGGGGGTGGGTGCGGTGGAGATGGGGGCGGGTGGAGGGGTCTGAGTCTACCACTCTGTTTTCCTGGTGTCCCTGAGTCCCTAAGGGCCTGGCCTCCCAGTGCTGGTTCTGCTCAGTGGGGCAGGCATCTGCATCCTGGAAAGAGCCCAGCCGTGTGGGACGTGGTGTTCACACCGCCACTTAGGAAGAGTGGGAGGGACATTTGTCTCAGTTTGCATCAAGAATCTGTGGAAGTTAGGCGCAGCAGTGCAGGCCTGGAATCCCAGCACCCTGGGAGGCTGAGGCAGGAGCATTGCAAATTTTTTTTTTTTTTTTGAGACAGGGTCTCTCTTTGTAGTTCAGGCTGGCTCTGAGCTCACTATGTAGCCCAGGCAAGCCTCGAACTCAGCAATCCTCCTGTCTCTGCCTCCTGAGTGCTGGGATGACAGGCGTGAGCCACCACGCCTGGCAAGAGGAGCATTGCAAATTTGAGCCCAGCCTGGGTAGTTTATTGAGAACTTGTTTCAAAATAAAAAGTAATAAGGGCTGGGGGTGTAGTAGCTCAGTGCACAGGCTCTCAGTTCAACCCCTAGTACTGTGCACACGCGCGCGTGCGCACACACATGCACACACATACACACACGCACGCATGATGCCCTGGAGGACCATGAAGATGCAGTTAGTATCCAGTTGAGAAGAAGGCAGGAGCAGACAGAGGCAGGTGGCACTGAGCTGTCCCCCACCTTCCTTCTACTGTGTGGGTGCGAGTGGCCGAGTCCTGAGCACAGTCACAGTGACTGGTTGGAGGGACGGAGAAGGCCCTGGACAGCAGCTGCCTGCAGGCTGGGCACTGGCTCCAGTCACCACAGGGGCCAGGGCATCCTGCTGGGCCTTCAGGACATGACCACCCAGAGGGGCAGAGCAAGTGCAGGACGGTAAGGCGCTGGTGTTATCAGAGACACAGCCCAAGGGACATAGCCTGTGCCTGCAGTGGGGTCAGGGGTGAAGCGACTGGAGCTGCCAGGCAGGGGTACGGGCTCTCGGGCCTAGGCACTGTCCCTCGGGAGGTCCCCAAGCACCTGGCCTGAGGAAGGGCCCTGGGGTGAGAACAGGCCAGGCTGTGCGCGCGTCTGCTCCTGCCCAGGGCAGGCTCCGTGGCGGGCGCAGGCAGTCATGGCTCCTGGCCTGTCCTCAGGACCGCTGCCGTTGGCCTGGAGGGCATCCAGCCATGGCTCAGAGGGCTCGGGTTCCTGACGGGCCCATCTCCCTCATGCCTGTGTGGTGCTGGGCTTCTCTTCCAGGTGACAATGCCCGGTGAGCCTGTGGACATGGCATGCGGTGTGGACCACATGGTGACCTTGGCCAAGTCGTTCATCTGAGTCCCCTTCCTGGCCCGCTTGAGGCTGGCCCTGGCCTCAGAGCCGCAGCAGCCAGGGAATGAGGGCTTGGGTGGCCCTCGGCAGGTACTGTGTGGAGTGGTAGGCGCAGGGTGTGACGGATGGCTGCCCACAGTGGCCCTCGTCAGGAGCAGCCTGGGCCATTGCACTGCTGGCACAGGGCATGGACAGCTGGCACCAGTACGGGACGCATCCTGAGTCCCATCCCACCTGGAACACCAGTCTCTGTTGGTGTCAAGAGATGGTCTTGCCACACTGTGCCCCAGTGGGCATCCATGTCCCAGTCACAGCAGGCTCAGTGTGTGCACCTTGGGCCGGATGCTGTGTGCCAGGGTGTCCCTGGCCTGATTGCTGCCACCCTGCGGCTCCCAGGTGGACTCAGCAGTCAGCAGTTCCATGAGGAGCTGCAGTATGTGCCTGGCTGCCACCCTCAGGAGCCAGTCTGCACCCTCACAACTGTCCTCAGTGCCAGCCAAAGGCTGAGAAGCCCCCACAGGAGGAAGCTCCGCCTGGTACAGCCGCAGAGGACTGGCTGGGGCCTCAGCCACAGACAGGAACGATCCAATTGTGAAAAGTACTTCAATCGAGAATGTAACTTGTCTTTCCCTTTTCAAACAGCATTTAAAAATCTCCTTTGGAATAAAGTCTATTTTCTATTGGCTTAAGAACCGAAATGGCCTTTTGAAATATTTCCTTGAGCCAGGTGTGGTGGTGTACACCTGCATTTGGAGGCTGAGGCAGGAGGATCGACGCAAGTTTGAAGCCAGCCTGGGTTACACAGCGAGTTCAAGGCAAACCTGAAGTATACAGTGAGACCCTGTCTCAAAAAATTTTTTTCACTTGATCATTAAGAGATTAGCTTTGTAAGAGAAGGCTTTTGGCCAAGAGGCAACTGGAAGCCAGTGAAAGCCACCATGGTGGACAGGACGGTCCTACTCGGTGGTCTTGTGCTCTTCTGTCCGGCCACAAACTAGGCCCACACACCACCAGCTGTGGCCAGTTCATTCTGTATGTGGACACTGGGTGTGGCCATCAGGTGGCGGGGACTACCCATCATGCCAGGTCTATTCCTGGAATCCTAGTTTGAGACTCTACCTGTTTTCTACTTTCTTTTCTTTTCAGTACTGAGGATCAAGCCCACAGGCACTCTCCCGCTGAGCTACATCCTCTGCCCTTATTTATTTTGGGGCCGGGGTTGCTAAATTGACCAAGGTGGCCTTGAACTTGCTATCCTCTGCCTCAGCTTCCCAAGTGCTGGGATGACAGCCACATGCCTCACATCTGACCTCTGGGCTGCTTTAGGAGTCAGGGCCTCAAGATGGTGATGGGTACTGTCCTTGGGAAGGATTCAGGAATTCTCAGGGCCCTGTTAGTTCCTGTGGGCCTGGCCCTTTGGCTTCCTGTCAGCACCTGCTGCTGGGGTGCCATGTGCCAGGGGGTGATGAAGACAGGGCCCCCATCTTTGACTGTAAACCTTTTTCTGCTGGGGAGGAACTTGTGGTGAGTGCTTGCCTAGCATGCTCAGGAGCCCAATCCTTAGTACTGTAACAAACAATCTCTTCATAAAGTTGTCAACTTCAGGTGTTGTTACAGAAACAGAAAACAGACTGAGATTCCCAAACTCTGGAGGGACTAAGCCAGCGAAACTGCCCGAGTAGCCTCAGAACCCTTGGCTGCGCAACGTAACTGCTGACCTGAAGCCATTAAGCTGTGGGCAACTCGTTCTGCAGCACCAGGTGACTGCTAACAGTCCTTCTTGCTCTGGGGGTGTTTCTCAGACTCGGGGTACAGTACCTCCAGCCCCTCACTTTTGTTTCCCCATCCCCACTGTGGAGAAAGGGAAGAGAAGTGTCCTCAGACAAACGTATACAGAACCAGACAGCCATCAGTTTTTTCCTTTTCATTTTAATTAACACTTTACAAAGTACAAAATATACTGTCTTTTGGGGGAAACATTAGGTACTTTTTTCCTGTCCATCATACAGTACTTGATCTCGAGGGTTCTGTGTTTGACAAAATAAGCGTCAGGGCCCGGGGAGGGGTAGGCCTGCCACTGTCCCCTTGGCCCAGGCCTGGGGACTGACGAGTTGTCACTGCTGCTGCTGGTGACCTGGGTGCGACACGCCAGGAGCGTGTGAGGGGGCCGTGGGCAGGAGCGCCCCACACCCTCCACTCCCCCATCTCGGGTAACGGAAATGATTTTGGCATAGAGCAAGAGGGCTCGGGGTTACTGCTTGTCCTTACTCCCTTCCTGCCTGGAGCCATCGCACTCAAGCCTTCGGGGCCGTTGTCTCCATACAGGTAAACTGAGTCAGTGGGAAGCAAAGCACGCGGGGCTTGGCCTGCTCTTGATCCCCCCACTGGGCTCTGCAGCTTCCAGGATGCCCACGGCCTGTCCCTGTGAATACAGGCTGGTCTGAGGCCTCTGTGCACGGAGGCCCAGTGGGGCTGGCTGCTGCTGGATGTCCAGGCCTGGGCCAGGGCCACCTCTGCCCTTCCACAGGGTGGGCAGTTTTAGTGCGGCAAATGGGGCCCCCTACCCAGGTGACCCAGCCTCAGTCTCCACTCGGTCCCCTCTGTCTGTGTGGCCCGTGGACTCCAATACTGAATGAGCCACTCCTTCGCTCAGAGCTGGGCCCTGGACATGCACACACTCACACACATGCGTAAGAAACATACAGCACAGTGTCCCATACAGCAGGGTCGCCCTCCTCGGGCACCAAGAACCAGCCCCTGCTCTGTCCACAGCCGCTCAGGTGCCGCTGTCCCCTCCCGGGTCTGTGGACGGGGTAAAAGAGCTGGGCTTGTGGTTCTGCTGCTTGACTTCACAAAGAAAGAAAAATCCATGGGGTGGGCTTGGAAACGCAGGGACAGGTTACGGGCTGCCCAGGCGCCTCCTGCTCAGCCACCCGCCCCTCCCAGGGTGACCTGCCAGCCACTGCGTCGTCTTCCCTCCAGGCCTGACCCTGGCTGCCCGTAGCGCCTCTAGAAACCCAAAAAGCTGGAGTCCTCATCCATGCCCGCTCACCAGCCACGTGGCACCCCACTCCCCGTGGGCAGAGGTGGGTCCTCTCCGAGGGGTGGGGTGCAGGGCTCCTTGGTGGCCTGGGAGTGTCAGTCCTTCCCAGGCTGAGGGTGGATAGGGCCCACTTTCAGCCTAAAAGCTCAGAGGGTGGCCTGGGTGCCCTAAGGCCTGCCAGGGAAAGGTAGCAGGGGGCCCAGGATGCCCTGTGAAAACCCCCTGGTGGGCTGTGGCACCTGGGCCTGGACTGCGGGCCCGGCCGCTCCCTTCTGCCCACTCCCCCCAGCACCTTGCCCCTCGGCAGGGACCAGGCTCCAGACAAGGGCCCTCCCACAGGGCGCTGAGGTCACGGCCCCCACTCCTCCTGCTGGGACCTGCTTCCTGGGCTGGGGCTCAGGCCTCCCACCTCTTGGGGAGTCAGGGACCCGTCCCTAGGAACTGGCAGTCGCTGCGCCCCACATCCTGGGCTCCACACGGTCTGCCGTGTGCAGGGGAGGGATAGGGACTGAGGTCAGGGCGCTGTCCACCCTGGGCATCTGGCCTGGCCACTGCTTGGGGAAGAGCTGTCCTCCCCCCTCTACGCACACCTCTGCCACTGCCCTGCAGGTCCCGACCAGGGGGGACATGGACGCTCAGCAGCCCTGCAGGATCTGTGGGGGGGCCTGAAGAAAGGTTAAGGGCCGGTGGCCCCTGAGAGCCCCCTTGTCAGGGCTTTAGGGACCACACTTATCTGGGGGGAGGACACCAGTGAAGCTCTGTGGCCAAGTTGCAGGGTACCAGGGGGCAGCTCCCCCCGACAGCAGGGCGCTCACCCCAGCGTCTTCTCAGTTACACAGCAGGGGCATCCACGGTGCTCTGGGACAATGACACCATTGCCAGGAGCAGACCTGGGCAAGGAACTGGGGTTTCTAAGCTTGCAGACAGAAAGATAGAAACCAGGTAAGGTGCCACCAGGAAAGGAGCCATTCGAGGAGGGAAGGCTGGGGTGTGTGTGTGCGCGCGTGCGTGCCAGCCAGGTGCTCAAGTAATGCCGCGAGGGGCTGTCCTGTCAAAGGCCAGCCCCCACTGCCTCTCCAGCCCCCACTACCTCTCTAGACCAAGGTCCCGCTCCAAAAAAACATGGGGTCCAGGGCTCTCGGCTGAAGTGGGGTTGGGCAACCAGATCCAGGTCATGGCGGGCTCTCCACGCCACCCTATGGCAGCTTGTGCAGGCTGCTGGCTTTGTCCTCTCCAGGGAGGCCTGCAGGACCCCCGATGCCGCATAACTGTACCTCCTATAGACTTGAGAATATGCTGTGGCTCAACGTTTTGCTGGTGTGCGCAGCTGATGCCATGGGGCGGGGCCTCGCACCCACGCATGCCCACACAGGTGGGGGGGGCATGCCCACTCCCGGTGCACACAGAATATATTAACATATATATTGCTCAAGTATATATGCTATTTACAGTATATATATCTCTATCAACATAAAACACAGGTGTTTGTAGGTGTGTACAATAGACGGTCCTAGAAGTCTAAGGGCTACACGACTCGGGACACTGAGCCAACACTGGCCCAGCAGGAAGAAAGCAGACAGAAAGGGGGACGGAGAGGGATGCCCGGAAAATAAAGGCCTTCTATGGACAGAAAGGGACTTGGGGCTTCAACTACAGCCTTGCCCACTTGGCTACCTCCCTTTTGGGGTCAGCAAACAACTGATGAGATTTGGTTGCTTTAGGGATTTTGTGCAAAATGAATTAACTTAAAAACGAAGCAGGAAGGTGGGTCTCTAACTAAGCATGCTAGGCCCTGCAAGGGTGGCGTGGAGCTCCCCACGGGGTCTCCAGGCCCAGGGCCCCGCCTGGCTGGAGTGCCAGGAGCAGGGCTCACACAAGCACTTGCCCAGGAGAGCGGGGTCCCCTCTTCAGCAAGACCACAGCTTTGGGGCCTTGTATCAGACCTCTGCTCAGGGATGGGCCCAACCAAGCCCAGGCTCCTGTGCCGGCTCTGGTGCCCACACCTGTCCCTGGGGCCCACAGGGCCCCAAGTGATGCTGAGCCCTGCACCCCTGGGGATAACTCAGTCAGAACCTCTCTCCATAAAAGCAGTGACAGCCAACAGCAGCAGCCCGGGTACAACTGCAAATACGTTAAAAAAAATCTAAAACAGTATGGTTCTCTATTAAGGCTCAGTTAAGCTGCCTCCCAGGTCAAGTACTTGTGAACGCCCAGCCCCAGGGGTCAGGGCAGGCAGGCGGGTGGTGGGGGCAGAGGCCACCTGGAACCCCCAAACGTGGGGTGCAGACGGGGAGGCTGCTGGGAGCTCTGTGCTGGTCTAGTTGACTGTCTGGGAGCTTGGGGTGACCTAAAAACCCAGGTGCAGAATGCTGGGGAAGCCCCCATGGCGGGAGGCTACTGAGGTCCTCCTGCCCAAGGAGGGTCCAGGAAAGCAGAGGACAGAAAAGCTGGTGCTCTGAGCTGGTAGGGCCCTCAGGGGAGTGCTCAGGGTGGGAGGTCCGGATAGGACCCCTCTTGGCAGTCGTGCTGAGATGGGGTACAGAAGGCCCTGTGGTTGGCGAGCGGGGGCAGGGTGGCTTGCCAGCCTACACTCCAGGCCAACCAGGCCAGAACCCCAGGAATAGGGAGCAGCGACCACCCTGTTTGGCCCCCTACCTCACGGGGGCCACCCAGGGCTCCACATGCCCAGCCTGGCTCTGCAGCCCCCTAAAAACAGCCCAAGGAGGAGGTGGGGCTGCTCCTTAGTCCCCCGGGCCTCAGACACCATTTTGGGCAGGCAGGTCAGATTCGGCCCTCAGCAGCGTCCCTGGGCCACTCTTCCAGTCTGGAGAAATACTGCAAGCACACGCGGGGCGGGGGAGCGAGGCCGTCAGTGCTTCTCGGCCTGGCTGACCTTCAGGGCGCTGATCACCCCTCCGATGTTCTCCTCTGGAACCTGCGGGCCGGAAGCAGGGCCGTCAGCTGGAGCCTCTGCCCATCTCAGCCCTGCCCATTGGCACTCACCAGTGCGTGGTCAAATTTGAACGTGCTGATGTAATAGGCGGGGATGTCGGCTGCAGCCAGGGGCTCCGAGATCTGTGCCACGATGCCACACTCATCTGGGAAAATGAGCAAAGCTCAGAGCTCAGCTTCCACGAGGACCAGTCCCCTCGGCCTGGCTGCCTCCCTGTACTTTATCCTCTAAGGACTGCTGGGGCATCTGTGACCCACTGACCAGCAACGGCCTCCACCATCACAGCTCTGTATACATGCTCTGACCATGTTGCCCCTCGCCTGTTTCTGCCCATACCTTCCCTGCTGCCCTCTGAGCTTGCCATGGGCAGAGCCTGGGCTGTGTGGGTGGCAGGGACGATGGCTCAGGCCACGTCTGTCTCACTTGGACCTCCTTTTTATTTTTTTGCTCAGTGGATGCTGGGAACTGAACTCGGGGCCTTTGCAGGCTTTTATGAAAGGTATTTTTTGTTTAGATTTTATGACAAGGTCTTGCTGAGTTGCCCAGGCTGGACTGAAACCTGAGATCCTCCTCCCTCAGCCTCACAGAGAGCTGGGATTATGGGTACACATGCCCATGCCTGGCCTCGATGCTTGAAATTAGGAGAAAATTAAAGCCCTCTGACTGGTCTCTGTAGCTGTGGCCATTCCATTCCTGCACACATCACACCCCTCGGAATGGGGGCTCTATCCTCAGTCTCCCGGTTTATTCTACCCGGCTGGGGCTGAGCCACCGCTCGTGGCCATCCTGGGGCTCACCAAATCCCAGGGGCTGCCCTCCGATGCGCACCATCTTCCACAGCTCTCCAGATGCACTGGTGAACAGCAGGTTACTGGGGAACCTGCCAGGGAGAGCGGTCGGTCAGGGCTGACGTCCAGGGAGCTCCCAGGCCGACAGTCCCCTCCCAGCACACAGGACATGGGTGGGGACGGGGAGGACCATGCTGGGTCAAGGCTCTCGGGCAGAGGACACCAGCACAATGGTGTGCACCCGTGTAGCAGAGCCGCCCAGCTCATCTGGGAACAAGGCAGGATTCCCGGCCTGGCCCGCTCACCTCTGCTGGGTCTGTACGTCCATCACCAGGGAGATGTAGCCCTCGATGAGGGAGAAGGAAAAGAAGCGGATGTGGCCGCAGTCCTCTCCCGCTGCCGTGGGGTCCTTCCTTCTGGGGGTGGGGAGCTAGTGAGGGACATCCCACCACAGGCCCAGGGGGCTGCAGCGGTGTGGTACCTCTTTCCTCCACATCTCCTTGGGCACGCGGCCCTGTATCCCTGTGTGTCCGAAGCCCACAATTCCAGCAAGGGCTGTGGTCTTGGCCAGCTCTCAGGACCTGCCCCCCCCTTTGCCCTAAACGTGGCAAAATCAGTTCTGAGGAAGGATGCAGTCTGCTCTCCCCTGAAAGAGAACACCTCTGGTCTTCAGGGGAGTGGACCAGGCTGGCACAGAAGTCAGGGAACAGGGGTTCAAGCCTGTCACCCCTACACCAAATCCCGTGCATCCCAGGGACGGTGTCTCCCCTCCAGACTGGGGCTTTTAGGTAGCCTAGCCTCTGCTAGCAGGCTGCCTCCTCGGCAGGCCACATCTCTCCCCTCTGTTCAGCTCTGGGCCCAAGCTGCAGTGTCCCACAGGCAAAGGTGGCTCCCTACCCGTTAGAGTAGAACATGACATCCATGAGGAGCGTGGCGACAGCAGGCAGTGTGTCGGGGTCCAGGCTGGTAACACAGAACCTGTTGCTGGGGCTGGACAGCGGGTGGATGACCGGCCTTTGGACTGCGAGGGTGGAGAGACAAGGTGGAGTGTAGCGGTGAGGTCAGGCCGTACAAGAACTGGCTCGGGCTTGCTACTCTCTACAGGGACTACTTTAAACCCCAGCAAAATCCATCCTGTTGTCTCTAGCCTTCCTTGACACCTACAGATGCCTCTGGGCTGCCTGCGACATCCCTCCCAGCTGTCACCACCCAGTTTAACTCCTGCTGGTCTGTAGCTCCCGCTCCCAGTCCTTGATCCCGAGAGCCATCCTGATGGCCAGAGCTGGGGTGGAAGGGACCTCTGGCCATCAGTGGCTAGACAGACCCACGTTCATCTGCCTTGCTACTAGTGATGTCAGGATCCCAGCACCACATTAAGCCTGGTTGGTGCTTACGCACTGTGGCAGAGTCTGCGGCGACCCCAGCCTAACTCACCCATTTTGGGCTTCACAAAGCCATTGGTGATTCCTAGATTCTCAGCAGCCACTGTCTCGCCATTGACGACCCGTAGGATGGTGAACTCTGACGACAGGGTGTGGGTGACAAACGGAAGGTCTCGTTCGCGCACCTGGGGGCGGGGCAGAGACCGCCAATCACGTGGATGGGCGGGTACGCATGCCCGGAGGTATACGTACACACGTACATACGTGTACACGCACATGCGTATGCGCATGCGTGCGCAGGCTCACCAGGATGAAGTCGGTCTGGTACGTGGACAACATAAACACTGAGATGTTCTGGTCTGCCAGTGGGGCAATGACCGACTTGGCGATTTTCGTCACGCCGATGGGCTGGGAGCTGGAAAAGCTGCCGCCGCCTGAAACCACGTTGAGGGCCACCCAGGTAGCATCCGCCACGCTCAGGTGCTCGGAAGACGGTAGCTCTGCAGGGTGACACAGAGGCAGCCCTGTGACTGCGGGGGACCGGGGTGTTCCCAGGGCAAGGCTGGCCATAATGGCAGGGACTGAGGCCAGCTCTGTCCCTTGCAGGAGTTAGTGTTCTCCCGTATCAACAGAATGGGACCCACCTCAGATCCCAACATAGGGAAGGACCTTGGCTAGGTATGAGCCACACAGGTCAATCCTCCGTTTCCCCAGGTGTCACAAGGAACCTGTGTAAGAGGTGTCACCATCGTCCTCTCCAGGACCTCTCAGGGGAGGCTGTGGGAGCTGGAGGAAGCAGGGTGGGGCCCTGGATTTTTTTCCTGAGCCTTGCTCGAAGAACATGCCGATCTGACCCAGGGAGCCTGCAGAGAACGCAGGCTTGTGCTCACGATACCCCACAATGAGAGACCTGAAAGGCTCCGAGATTTGCCCTGAACGGCTTAGACAGGGGTAAACAGCCGGAGCTCCACTTGGGCCTGAGTCAGAAACCAAGCTCCGTCCTGGCCACCGTGTGGCAAGAGGCATCGTATCTCCAAGGAGATACGAGGCCTCTGAGAGTGGGGGCGGGGGGTGTCTGGGCTCAGGCCTGACGTCTTCCGAGGAGAAACTGAGAGGCCCATCCAGTCCTTCCTGCCTAGCTCTAGTCACCATAGTGACTGCAGCCTCAAGCCCATTGGTCCTGCCACAGTTAGATCCAGAGGGGAGGCAGGAGCAGAGCTTCTGACACACTTCTGCCACTCTGGGCCAGGGCTCAGTCCTGCCCCCGCTGCAACAGGGCATCATGGTCAGGCCCGGCATGGAAAACAGGCTCCCTGGAACCCAGTCTTTGGTCGCCTTTCTGGTTCTCCCCGGCCTGAGCTTGGAGTGGGGTGGGGGCACGCCCCTCTCCAGGTTGTGCAAGCAGACAGATCTAGAAGACAGCGGGGAGCCGATGCTCAGCCTTGCTGGGTGGTCCACCCTCTGCGGCTGCGCCAAGCCCAACTTCTGGGTGTGAGTCCCACAGTTCATTCCAATATACTTAATGATGAGACGCAAAATGCCTTGCTGCTTTTCTGCGATTCTGAGGGTTGAACCCAGAGGTGTTCTACATCCCCAGGCCTTTTCATCTTTAGATTCTTTTGTTTTTTGGTACCGGGAATCAAACTTGGGACCTTAAACTTACCAGGCACATGTGGCACCGCTGGGCTACGTCCCCAGCCTGTTTTTTTTTTTTTTTTTTTTAATTTTGAGGTAGTTTCTCACAGAGTTGCCCAGGCAGCCCTCCAATTTGCCTTTTTTTTTTTTTTTGAGACAGGGTTTTGCTTTGTAGTTCAGGCTGGCACTAAGCTCACTGTGTAGGCCAGGCAAACCTTGAACTCAATCTTCATGCCTCTGCCTCCTGAGTGCTGGGATTAGAGGTGTGAGCCACCACACCCAGGATTATTTTATGTGGTTACCAGGTATCGAACCAGGGACTCTGCCATTGCTAGGCAGGCGCTGGAACCACTGAGCTAAATCTCTGGCTGAACTTGTTTTTTTTTTTTTTTTTTTCCTTTTTCTTTTTGAGACAGGGTCTCGCTTTGTAGTTCAGGCTGGCTCCGAGCTCACTATGTAGCCCAGGCAAGCCTGGAACTCAGCAATCCTCCTGTCTCTGCCTCCCAAGTGCTGGGATGACAGGCGTGAGTCACCATGCCTGGCACTGTGGTATGAGGTATTGATTGTTGGTGGGCGTGAGTCTCCACACCCAGCACTGTATGTGGTTACCGGGGATTGAACTCAGGACCTTGCGCTTGCGAGGCAGGCACCAGAACCACTGAGCTAATTCTCCAGCCCCAAACTTGGTTTGTTTTTTGAGACAGGGTCTCACTGTGTGATTCAGGCTGGCCACTTGCTCAGCCTGCCGAGTGCTGGGATTCTGTCTGCCACCATGCCTGGCTTTGCCTCAATTTTGGGCCTTTCCTGCCTTGGCCTCCAGAGTAGCTGAGCCTCACCAAATAGAGAAAATATCCTTTTGCATTAGCGCAGAACCCACAGCACATCTGCGAGACTAGGGAAGCTGCCTGGGTCGCTGCCTGACCCCATGTCAGGGCATTCTTGGCTTCTGCGATTCATCTCTCTGCTTTGTGGATTCTAGTCTCCTTTAGAGCAGGACTTGGAGTCCTGTGTTCTCGCCAATACTCCCAAGAGCTCTCTGAGATGAGACTGTCATATCCCGTCCACCTGTGGCACCTGTGGCCACGGGCATTTGTGCTGCTGCGGGAGACCTGACATTCTGGCAGTAATTGTACTTAGAGGCATGGTAGTGGTGACTGTCCCGGTGGAGCAGGTTAGGGACCAGTCCCACTAGTCCGTCCACTGTCCGGGGTGGGGCTTGTGCAGATCCCCACCAACCCCAGGCCCTGCTGGGTGGTGGCTCCCCCATGACCAGGCTCTGGTCACACTGCCAGTCCCAGGGTAGGGTGGCCTTTGAGGTCACCCCCCTAAACCTCAAGTGCCAGAACCAGGAGAGGGCCAGGGCAGCCAGTGTCCAGGGCCGGGCCACCTCTTCTGGGTCCTGCCTCCATGAGCGAGGCCAGGGCCTGGCCATCCATCCACGTGGAGCTCAGCTGTTCCGAGAAGCGGCTTCTCCTGCCCCGTTTCCCAGAGCGACAGGTGGGAGCACAGTGCTCACAGGACACTGGCTGGCGCTGGGCGCCAAGGTCCCCAGGGCTCTGCTGCCAGCTGGGGACTTCCAGAAAGGCAAGCTTTGGCAGCGCGGCAGGGGGACAGAGACCAGCATGTATGCTGCCCCCAATCCTGAGCGAGAGGGCTCAACCCAGGCTGTGGGGTTCCTGGGGTACCATCTGGGAGGCCCCAGGGTGGTGGCTTCCCGGAGATGTAGTCCGCTCCCAGACTCTCACATCACCCGTCACTGCCTGTTGTCCAGGACCTGCACTGAGCACCGCGCCCAGGGCTCCCGAACAGTGTCTCCGGGGGCTGTGGTCCTGTGGTGCATCCCGGTGTGGCATCTGGCTTTCTTCAGCTTTGCCCACCCTGTCTGTGCCTGGGTGCTCAGGCCAGGCCAGCCGGAGCCACACCACTGGCCCTCAAAGTTTTCAAATGCTCAGCCCTGACTCTGGAGCGTGCACTGAGTCTGAGGTGAACCCCACTGAGCACCTGCTGTCGCCTGTACCAAGTGCTTGGCCAGTGAGAGCCCTGCATTACAAAGCACTTGAAGCTCCTATTGTGAGCCCCTCTTGGCAAAGGCAGGGTAGCAGGAGGACAAAACTATGTAGTTTCCTTGGGTATAGTCATGCATCCCTGCAAGCCCAGCACTCCGAGGCTGAGGCAGGAGGACTGCAAATTCAAGCAATCTAAGCTCAACCTGGACAACTCACATCCCATCTCAAAAATTTGAAAAAACGAAACAAAACAAAACAAAACAATAAAACAGCTGGTGATGTAGCTCAGTGCAGAGGTCTTGGGTTTATTCCTAAAAACACACACAAAACAGAAACATGTTTGTGGATAACTGAAGCATCAGCATGGCATTCATGGCTAGAGGACAGAACTGATGTCGGGTTAGGGAGGTGTGGTAAGGAGGACTTGGGGTGCACTGTTCTAGCACCTCAGTTTCCAGTGGCTCACCAAACAAACCCGATGTCTGCTGTGGGCGTTTCTGGCTCCGGGTGTTCCCCCAGGTCTCCCTGTCCTGCAGGTCGGGTGTTACCTGAGTATCAGGGCACCAGCCCCAGAAAATACTTTTTGTTTTGTTCTGTTTTTGAGAGGGTCTTGCTGTGTTGTCCAGCTGGTCTCAAACTCCTGGGCTCGGGTGACTCTCCTGCCTCAGCCTGCTGAGCAGCTGGGACTACAGGCGCCACCCACTGTGCCTGCAGGAGTCACCTATCTCCCCCCAGCTCTCCACCAGTCCTTGCCCAATGACCACACCTAAGTTTATAGATGAGGGCCCGATGTGTGCACCAGGCCGGTGCCTGCCCGTCCGGCTGACCGTGACGCTGGCCTGTCCACCGATGAGGCTGGTCAGCACGGGGTCCCGGAACACCAGACCGAGCGGCCCTCTAGGGAGACCTGACATCAGCCGACCCAGCTGGCTCCATCCTCGAAAGCCCAGGCCTGGGTTGGGCAGAGCAAGGGTGCTGGGCCTTGACCCTCCCGTGGGGTCCTGTGCACCCCAGGCCCTGGCGCTCCACGCTGGCCCAGCACTCTCTGCTTCCGTCTCCGGCTCCAAGTGCTCCTGCTTCAGCTCCACTCGGGAGCCCCAGTTAATGAGTGACAGCTCCTCAACTATCAGCCGGGTCTTTACACTCTACCCCCGGCCTCCAGAGCAGTTCCAAGGTCCCATTATAGCCTCAGCCCCTGGTTAATGATGACGGTGAGGGCGGTGGGTCCCGATCATTACTACTCTGCAGTGCCGGGGCGGAGAGGCCAGTGCCCTATGCTAGGGTGACAGCCGTGGCCCACAGGCCGTTACTCATGGCTCCAGGAGGCCTCCCTGCGCCCAGCCTCCTGGGATGCATGAAGTCCAGTCCCACGAGTCGCATCCCCCCTTCCACACCCCTCAGCGGCTCCGCGCTGCCTGTGCAGTAAGGGCCAGGCGTGGCCTGCACAGCTCTCTTGTGAACCTGGCTTCTTGCCCAAAGGGCTTCCTCCCCTCTCTGCTCTGCTGTCCTCTGGGTGCAGCAAGAGGGCTGAGTCCTCCATGAAGCCCCTCCCGACTATTCACCAGAAATTTCTTTTGAGCCCCTGCACGGGCCACGCCGGCGAAGGCTCCCCATGCTCCTGACACTATGG
The DNA here is from genome assembly GCA_004025085.1 of Thryonomys swinderianus. Taxonomy (NCBI): domain Eukaryota; kingdom Metazoa; phylum Chordata; class Mammalia; order Rodentia; family Thryonomyidae; genus Thryonomys; species Thryonomys swinderianus. The sequence goes on along the minus strand of PVIC010004248.1, from coordinate 46,518 downwards.
CTAGGAGGCGGCTCCAGGGGAATGCAGATCCCGAACCTGCCTGCTCCCTTCCCGTCCAGGGAGTCCCCAGGTCAGCTCAGGCCCTCAGGAGGGGCCCCACCTTCCTGCCAGCCCTCAGCCGCACTGGGCCCGTCGCCCAGTCCTGCCTTGGGGGCACCTTCCCTTTCCTAAGGGTTCACCCTGAGCACACGGCCTCCAGGAAGACCTCCCAGGCTGCAGGCTGGCAGAGGGGCTTTTTCGTCCAACACTGTTCATCTTTCTAAAATTCCTTTGCATTACTAGGGATTGAACTCTCCTGTGCTTATTTAAAAACACATGTAGTTTGGGACAGGTTCTTACTGAGTCGCTAAGTTCCCCAGCCTGGGGTCGAACCTGTGGTCCTCCTGCCTCAGCCTCCCACAGTGTGGGATGACACGTGTGCCACCATGCCCAGCCTTGGATGCACTTTAACCTTTACATTCAGGACAGGCTTCCTGGCATCAGACCCCTGGGCAATGCAGGAACCCCACTTCCTGAGGTCCCGCTTCCTCAGCTGAGGACCCCCCGACTTGGTCTCCTACACACCAGGTGTCCTGGGACAACCAATTCCATCCTCTCCCCCAGGCCCATGACTCGTGCAGTCACTGTGGGCCTCTGGCTCCTGTGGTTGGACACCAGGGAGGGCAAAGAGCAGCCAGGCAGCATCGCTGCCCAGGGACCTCTCCCTGTGTCCGCATGGTCCTGAGGACATGGCCACTGGGCCACACGCTCAGTCTTTTCAAATGTATATTTCTAGAAAAGAGGTACCTATGAGGTTCCCTCTCTCTCTGTGCTGGGTGCTACAAAGTACCCATAAGAAAACGAGAAGTGTCAGCCAGCCAAGCACAAATCTTTTTAAAATTAAAAAAAATATATATTTTTATGGTGGGCTGGAGATTCAGCTCAGTGGTTCCAGCACCTGCCTAGCAAACACAAGGTCCCTGGTTCGATCCTAGTGACCACATACAATACAGGGTGTGGTGACTTATGGCCACCAGCCATTAATACCACATACTACATACCACAGTGCTGGGTGTGGTAGCTCACACCTGTCATCCCAGCACTCGGGAGGCAGAGGCAGGAGGATTGCTGAGTTCGAGGCTTGCCCGGGTGACACAGTGAGCTCAGGGCCAGCCTGAACTACAAAGCAAAACTCTCAAAAAAAAAAAAAAATGGTAACTGGAAATTGAACCCAGGACCTTTACACTGACCCGGATCTTGACCTTTAAAAATTGTTTTCTTTGAGGCAGGGTGTTGCTAAGTCACAGAGCTGCACTTACGTTGGACTTAAACTTATGAGCCTCCTGCCTTAGCTTCCTAAAGAGCCATGCTACAGGTGTGTGCTGGGTGAAGAAAGCTCACAGCCTTTGTGGGACTCGTGCTTTGTAATTAAGGCCAAAGTTCCCGTGTGTAGCTGCTGGGCTGGCCTTGATGTGTGTGCTGGGGGTGCTGCACACCATGCCCCTGTGCTATGGAGTGGAAAACTCCGGCGAAGCTCTGGCCCTGTGCTGCGCTCAGAGCAGGAGGGACACGGTACCTCTCAAGATGAGGGGCCCAGGCCCAGCACCCCGCACTGTCTTTGTGCCCAAGCATGTGTGTCAAAGAGGGCACCAGGTAGGGGGCTGAGAGGCCTCAGTGCCCCTCTTCTGACCTTCGGTTCCTCAGCATCTCCGGCGCAGGGGATTGTGTCCCTGGCCCCAGTGACATGAACCAAAACCTTAATATGGCTGACTTTTGGTCCCAAATGCCAGTTCTCAGCCCCGGCTCAGGACCCCAACAAGGTGCCTGACCCATCGGAGTGACTCTGTTAAGTTTATCATTGGAGAAAAGGTACGAGGGGTGTGGACAGGTGGGACGCAGGTACTCGGCTCCTCTGCTGCGAAGACAGCACAGTGTGAACGCACTGTAGTCGGGCCACGAGGACTTGTGCTCAGGAGAGTGGAGGGAAAGTCACCAAAGGCGAGGACACCGTGCCTGGCTCCTCTGGGCTGGGACTGAACCCAAGGCCTTCGCAGGGACCTATATTCCCAGCCTGCTTTTTAACTTCTTATCCTGAGACAGGGCCTTGCTAAGTTGCCCAGGCTAGGCTTGAACTTAAAATCTTCCTGCCTTGGCCTCTTAGAACGCTGGGCTCACAGGCGTGCGCCACCAGGCCAGCTTGTCCGCTTGTTTTGAAGGATGCCGCTCCATGTTTCTGCAGGCGTCTGAGTCTGCTGTCCTTGAGGCTGTGCCGACGACTAACTGCCGTGTATTGGTGGCCATCCAGCTGGGGCCCGAGAGCGCCCACCAATGACAGCTGCCACTTTAGAACAGGTCACAAACATTCAGAATAAAACTCAAGGACCTGGGGCAGTGGAGTAAATGGGGAGCCACTGCTAGTGGTGCGGTGTGGGGCTCCTCTGAGGGGAGCTGAGAATGTTCTGGAATCCAGAGTAGAGGGGCAGACATGGCACTCACCCAGGAAGCCCTCCTCATCTACGATGATGGTGTAGTCCTCTGGTGTCTCCGTCAGACTGAAGAACTTGCACCTGAGTGGATACAGACACAGGCTGTCTGGTTAGTCCCAGTAGGCACCCCGTGGCAGCCACCCACCTGACCCGCCAGGGTGTGCCTCAGTTTACCCAGAACTCTGAGCGGCTGCTGCATGAGCCCTCACCCCGAGGAAGCTGCTTATCTCACCCTGTGTGCTGCCCCAATCTTTGGGGACCTCAAACCAGGCCCCAAGACCCTGTCCAGCTCCGAGAGTTCTGATGCTGAAGGGAGGCTCTGCAGGGTGTGGTGAGCAGGGTCCCTGCACTGCTCGGCCTCTGCTGGCCCTTGGCCCTGGCACAGGGGGAAGCCAGCTGCCTGGGACATTTCCGGGGTCACTGCTGCTTAGCCTGGGGTACACATGGGCTGCTCATTTACCCCTACACGAGACCTTATCCCTGTTGGCTAAGAGGACCCCAGGATATCCTCGGTGTGGCAGATGTCACAGGGCAGGGATGGTCCGCTCCAGGTCTGGGCTCCAGGGCTGCTGGCTTTTGGGTGGGACAGTTGTGTCCCGGGGGCCCAGCAGCCAGCACTGGCCCTGGGGCACCAAAAATGCAAGTCAGCCTAGGGGCCCGTGGTCACAGTGAGGCCAGACGTGGCTCTGAGCGTGGGCGTGAAATCCACCCACGAGTAACCAGCCGACCAAGATCCAAAGGTGGACACAGGGTGGCAGGGTGGGTTCCTTCCCCGGGCCCTCCCTTCTCATGGCTGCCCCAAAGCTTCGTGGGTAAGGTCCCTGTGTACCCAGAACCCCCAGCTGGCACAGCCCGTGGGCATGGGGAAGGGCACGGGGACCTGCTTGGCTCTGCCGCCCCTGTGGCCGTAAGCGACACTCCAGAAATAGATGAATGAATTCTTCCCGAGGGCAGAAGGCAAGCGGACCCAGGCATAAATAAATCAGCGGCCGGAGGGACTGTCCCTGGGGCCAGAGCCGGGCCTGCCAGCTGTCGGACGTCTGTCTCCACGCAACGCATACAGGCAGGCCTCCAGCGGGATGGCCACGCTCGCCAGGGTCACCGGACTCAGAGGCCACCCAGGTCCTTCGCGACCAAGTTCAAGAACTGCTCTGGGTCGGAGCATTCCCTGTTGGTCGGTACCAGCTACCACGGGCCCTCACTTGACCTGTGGCTTCCTGCAAGAAGAGGACCTCCAGGCCACAGTGGACAGCGGGGCTGGTGGTACTTTACAACTCTAGGAGGAATTTATTCGTGACAGTCTGTATGAAACATGGCCTTAGGAACGAGCAGTGTGCAACCTGTCCAACTGCACACGGCAGTCCTGAGTACTTCCCACGGTCTGCAGCCAGGAAGACTGGGGCAATCTGTATCCTTCCGTAGCCAGTGAGCTCTCAGGGTGGGACACTGGATTCTCTGTACACATACCTCGCACCTGACACCGTGTGGACACAGCTTCAGTGAACACTCACCTCAGGTATGTGTTACAGTAATAGGAAACTGACCAGTACAGGTGGCATGCAGCGTAAAGAGCTACCTGTTTAAAAGGGCTGAGTCCAGGCAGGTAACAGAAGGTAGTGGGATGCTGAGTCCCAGATTCTTACTCTTCTTTCTTTTCCTTTTTTTTTTTTTTTGTGGTATCAGGGATTGAGCCTACAGCCTTTGTACCACAGTTACACCCACAGCCCTTTTACTCCTTTAGCTAGGCTGATGGCTTGCCAGGGTGTTGAACTTGTCATCTTCCTGCCTCAGCCTCCCAAAGTCCTAGGATTACCGGTGTGCCCCCCACATGGCGCTGAGGACAAAGCCCGGGGTTCTGAGTACGCTAAGCTTGGCTCCAGCCCTGAGACCCTGGCCCCACTTTAGCCAAGCTTTCTTTCTGTTCGCCTTCCCGGCAGCCCAGTGTCTTTCCCCCAGGTGGCCAGTGACAGGTGGGGATCTGAGCTCCGCAGGGCAGAGACGCGTCCGCTGGGATCCCCAGTCGGTACCGGGGCCAGACCTGCAGCCTTAGCCCAACCCTGCCCTGCCCAGGCTCCCAGTGCTGACACTTAGGGATCCACAGAGGAGTGTGGCAGACCCGGCCTGGCCCAGTGCACAGATTGGGGAGTGGGGGAGGACCTGGCCTGGCCTTTGGGGCTGGACAGTCTCCTCCCTGGATGCCCAGACGCTTCCATCAACCCTTTATGAGTCAGGGCTCACTGAGTTTTGGGAATGTCCAGGCACATAAGGCCCTCCACAGCGTGGCTGATCCTGCAGGGTCAGGACGCCCCCTGCTGGCCAGCGCATTCTAGACAGAGCCCGGGGGTGCAGTTTAGACCTGGGAGGCCTGGGCTCCACCCAGCCTCGCACACACACTGAGAGCCTCAAGCCTCCCGTTGGCCAGCGTCGCATCCTCCAAATCACAGGGCCTCTGGCACGGACTTCCTACCGACACGTTGGTTTCATGGCTTCACACCAGATGCCATCAGCCCCCAGGGAGCCACCCACCGAGGCCTGTGTGGTGCACAGCATGGCCACCGGCCTCCCTGCACATCAGCAGGCACCCAGGCCCTCTGGAGGCGCCATGCTTGTCTGCCTGTGGTCGCCGTGTCCCTGCAGCCAGTGCGTAGCCTCCTCCTGGCTCCCTGTGGTGTTTCCAGCTCCTTCCTACGGACTCAGCAGCAGCCTATGCTGCCGTTTGAAGTCTGCTCACTGTGAAGGCCTTGTCGCCCTCACGACACGCAAGGCAGCCCGGATATGGGGCATCTCTTCCTCTAAGGGGAAAACCCAACGTGCCCGTGTCATGGGTGACAGGCGGGTGACAGCATGTGGCCACTTCTCGAGGATGTGCATAGGGAAAGCCAGGAGGAAGTGCCGCGAAGCCCGCGGTCCAGGCCTGCTGCCCTCCCGGGAGCCTCAGGCTTGGGGACAGAAGGGGACAGAAGGCTGGTCGGCTCTGGGGTGATATGGAGCCTCATTTCGGGGCCCCTGTGACCTCAACAAACTTGGGGGGTGGGGCAGTGTCTTCCTCCGTGACACTGTGCAGCTGGGTCCTAACTGCGGGGTGAAGATGCGGCTGCAGTGGTGCCGAGATGCTTGTCTGAGACCAGGTCTGCACAGCGCCTACATACAGTCCAGGGTCTGGGCGCAGCAGGCAGTGTGCGTGCCACGAATGCAACTTGCCTAAAAGGGCGGGGTATTTACACGCTCTGCTCTGGCTGCTCACCTCCAGGGCACGTGCGTCCCTCAGCCTAGGCCTGCACACACTTCACTCACAGGGCACCGAGGAGTATCGCTCTCAGCAAATGGGAGGGTTCTTTATTTCTGAGACAAGGCCTTATGATGTTCCCTAAGGTGGTCTCAGACTTGGAGTTTTCCTGATTCAGCCTCCTGAGTGCTGGAATCACACGCTTGTGGCACCATATCCAACCAAATGTGAGGTTGCTTCCTGGCACTTCCTGGAATTTCCCCTCTGGTGGTTTGGATCCTCCACCGGGATGACGCCCCATTTCACAGGTGGGAACACCGGGGGCCCAGGTAGCCGAGGCAGCTGCTGCCTCGGCTCCTCTGACCCAGCCTTTCTGCCCGAGGCCCGCACCCCTGTATACAGCCGTAACAGGAACCATGGTGAAGCGCCAGGACATCGTGTGCTCTTCACACAAACCTGGCTCGGGGCCAGGTGTCCGTCTGCAGGAGGGAGGAGAACGCAGCAGAGGGACCAGCCCTCTAGCGAGCTGGTATCAGAGGAGGTGCAAAAACAGGTCCCCAAACATTACGTACAGCATGGAACACTCTGTACACAGTTAAAAGCAGCTAGGATTAAAAACATACCCGGAGGCCAGGCCCAGGGGTGCACACCCATGACCTTAGCTCTTAGGAGGCTGAGGCAGGAGGATCCCAGTGAGTTTAAGGCCACCCCGTCTACACAGCAAGACCTTGTCTCAAAAAACAAACAAAACAAAACAAAAACCCCCACAATAATAACAGAACTATCTCAGAGCAGAAAATCCACCTGGCTCTTGTCTGGGCCCATGCATGTCAACCGCAGCAGTGACGAACGTTTGTGGCTCAGGACTCGCTCAGGGCCGTGCTGCCAGGTGTCTTAGTGCCGACTGGGTCACTGCACCCTGGCCAGGCATTTGGGGCCCACTGCAGTCCCACCCGGGCCCTAAGAGCAGCTGGCCTCCCTCTGGCAGTGGACAGAGCTGCCTGTGGGAGGAGAAGCAGCTCTGAAACGGTGGTGCTTTCGGAGTCGGGGGCCCCAGTCCTGTGCCAGCCTGGTGCCCTGGACCTCACACGGCCCGAGTCTGGCCCTCACGCTAGGGGTGTGACCCCCACCCCAGAGAGTCGGTGTTCCCGCCACACAGGTGGGCACAGCGTGGACACGTTTCTGTCCTCCCGTCAACGCAGAGTTGAGCAGCGTGGCTCACGCCCCCCAGCCCGACCCCACCACACGCCCGCGGCAGCTGCAGACACAGACACGCAGCTTTCTTTGTTCCTGAGGACGCGCGCAGACGTCAGCACGCTGAAAGCTGGGCGTGGTGGCCGTGCACACCTTGGATGGAGTCTTAGCACTTGGGGAAGCCGAGGCGGGAGGACCGCAAGCTGGAGTTCAGCCTGGAGAACCTAAGGACTCAGTAAGACCCTATCTCAAAATGGAAAAATAGAGGGCTGAGATGTAGCTCTGTACGGAAGACCTGGGTCCAGTCTCCAGGACAGGGCCCTGAGGCCATCTGTGGCCGGCTCACCCCACGCCAACACGGTAGGGGGCGGTACTGCAGGACTCCCGGCCTGGGGCTGTTATGAGTGTCCTGGGCTCCACCCCACACCCCATGTCACACAGCCGACCCCACGTCCCCGCCTTCCACACCCCCAGCCTTCTCCCAGGGCCCAGAAGCTGCTCCTTGCCTCTCCAGCTCCAGTTCACCCCACTCCCTGACAGGGGCTTCCGCTCTCCTGCCCTTGACCTGTTGGTGTGACCCTCTTCTGCTTCCTGGAGGGGCCTCTTTCCTCCCCCAGCCTGGGGTGGCTCTGAGCAGGGCCCCTGCCCCTGGTCTTCCAGGGTTCCAATCGTGGTGGCCATTTTCTGGGAACAATCATTTTCTTCCTCCTTTTTGAGATGCTGGGGACTGACTCCAGGGCCTCTGAACTGAGCTATACCCCCTGCACTTTTTAACTTTTTGTTATGACACAGGTTCTCACTAAGTTGTCCAGGCTGGACTTGAACTTGTGATCCTCTCGCCTTGGCATCCAGAGTGCTGGGATGAAAGCAGTGTGCCCCGTGCCTCCTGGCACTTGCTTCTGCATGCACTCTCTGACGCGGGAATGGTTGCTCCCCATCATCTCCTGGATGGGGAAACTGAGGCTGGGAGAGCCGAGTGACCGGCCGGATAACTGCGCTAGGCTCCGTCTCCATGGGGACAGAGTGGGGCCTCACGCACTTCCAGCCGCTAGCTGCCCCTGGACATGCCAAGGGCATGGCCAGCCAAAGCCGGGGCTGAGTCACCTCTCAGAACATCGGCACACAGGAAACCCGATCTGTTTACGCGGCCGGGAGCCGGATTCCTACCCCTGCAGGGCCGGGCTCCCACCCGCTGGGCTCGCCCCAGTCCTGCTGGCCAGGGCGGCAGCACCGCCCTTCAGAGTGGGCCGGAAGGCGAGCTGGCCGGGGACTCAGATGGGCTGGTGGAGGGGACAGGGCCGCAGCACAGGTTACTGCAGCCCCTGGCCCAGGCCCGGAGGACAGCTTCCGGGGTGGCCCAGGGCAGCAGGGATAAAGGCTGCAAGACCGGTCCTCCTGCCCCTGCAGGAGCGAGTCCTGGACGGTGGGGGGTGGCTGAGCTAGTACCTTCCCAGGGATGCGGCTCACCCCGCTGGGCGGCAACTTGTGCTCTGGGGTAGCTGACTTCCAGAAGGAAGCTCCATCAACGCAGCCTACTTTAAATGACAGCTGGCAAGACACAGAAACGAGGGGGCAGGAGCTGCCCGGGACACCCACACCCCCGGAAGCCGGACCAGCAGCTTGGGACAGCGGGCTCTTCTGCTTGTCCAGGAGAACGTGGAAAGCCAGATTTTTGTGCTCGCTCTCAGTGCTGAAATGTTGACATGGTTTTAAAAAACACAAAGAAAATGCTTCTGGTCCACAGATACTCCATTTCCCGTCCAGACCCCCAAAGCCTCTCACATCTGGGATTTCAGGCACCATTTCCCGGGTGACAAAAGGGGGTCACGGGGGAGTATGGTGAGGGGACTGAGCCAAGTATCCCCCCAGCTGCTGGCTGCCTTCAAGTGGGAAGGCTGCCTTCTAGTGAGGTGCTAGGGGGCCAAGTAAAGTGTCCAGCAGAGACAGCATGAGTGGTCAGGCCCATCTGCCAGCCCTGCTGGCCCTGACTCATGCAGGCCACTGACCTGGGACCCTGGAGGTTGCTGTACCAGCTAAGGTGTTCTGCAAACCACGTTCCTTTCCTGCCCCGCTCTGGTGAGCTGGGCCACCCTGGGCACCAGCCATGCCATCTGCTACACGACTGCTCCGCAGAGCCCTGGGGTGCCCTCTGCCTGCCACTGGGTCCCCCGCCAGGGCGGCCACCAGGGTCCCACTTGACCAGCGCAGCCACAAGAACCTGGCTTTGCCTCAGCTCCCAGGGCTCAGAATCTATGTGTCCTGTAGAGCCAGAGTCCCCGACCCCTGGGCCACCACCCATTATGACCCCAGCCACAGCCTGTCCGTCCGTCTGTCCAGCAGATGTCTGGACAGCCCCTACTGGCCTCCTGGACTGTGCCATCAGTGGGGAATTTGATTTGATTTTCTTTTTTGAGACAGGGTTTTACTTTATAGTTCAGGCTGGCCCTGAGCTCACTATGTAGCCCAGGCAAACTTTGAACTCATCAATCCTCCTGCCTCTGCCTTCTGAGTCCTGGGATGACAGGTGTGAGCCACCACGCCTGGCACTGTGGTATGTGGTACTGATTGCTGGTGGGCATGAGTCACCACACCCGGTATTGTTGTATGTGGTTACTGGGGATTGAACCAGGACCTTGCGTTTGCTAGGCAGGCGCTGGAACCACTGAGCTAAATCTCCAGCCTGGAAATTTGATTTTCAAGGGAGTGCAGGCTGGGGATCTCCTACCTGTGGGAAACTTTCTTAAAACTGGTGCCTGGAGCCTGGACTGCTGCTTCAGGAACTAGTCTCCAGGGGCCAGTGAGTGTGGCCCACGAAAGGGCTTGGAAGGATTTATGACTTACTGAAACGTGAACAGCTACGAGACAGAAGCCGGAGATGAGCGCAGCACAGGTCCAAAGCTTTCCAACCTGTCACTCAGTCCCAGCGAGTGCACCCGGGGACCGAAGCCTGGAACCGGCCGCTTGCGCATCCCTAGAAAATGCCCTAAGTGCTCGGCCAGCTCGTTAGCATGTGCACTGGGGTCTGCCCTTGAGGTGACGCAGGCCAGGAAAGAAGATGGGAAACTCCAGTGACCCGTGAGCCTAGGGGGCCACTAGGCCGGGGGCAGCCCTGAGAAGGGACACAGATCGCTAGCCAACAATTAAATCTCTGGGTTCAGGAGGCTTCAGTCCCAGTGGAGACGTGCAGGCAATCTCTGGGGAGGCTTCTCCTGCCTGCTGTGCCCTTCCGGGGCTGCCCTGTATCCTGTGTGCAAGCGTGTGTGCTGAGGGGTGGACCCCAGAGCCTCCAGCACAGTGGACGAGCACTACCCCTGAGCTACCTCCCAAGTCTTTTTTAGTTTTTGAGACAGGCTCTTGCTAGGTTGTCCCAGACTAGAACTTTCGATCCTGCTGCCTCAGCCTCCCTCGCTGCTGGGCCTGTTTCCTCACTGAACTTCTGTGTCCTCCTGCAGACTGATCTCCAAATACCAGGGATACGCATGCTCAGCCTGTAATGGCCCCTGATGCCGTACAGTGTAGAATGTCTGCGTGAGACCACAGATAGGTGTGACCTGGCTGGACAAGGCGCTGTGCTCTCCGGGAGGCACCGGAAGACACGGACAGGTCTGTGGGCATCCATGCCCTCTGGGCTCGAGTCCTGGCCAAGCAATTGGTGCCACTGTGAGAGCAGAGGCTTAGCCAACCCCAGGAGCCCAGGCCAGTGGTCCAAGTGCTTTGAAAGATGAAGGATCGAAGGTGCCACCCTGACCTCAGGCCCAAAGCTTATCCCGGCTTCCTGCTGTGGCCACACAGGCTCGGGCAGCAGAGAGGCACAACGCCTGACACTGCCTGCTCATATCTATCATCGCCTCTGCAGTGCTGGCCCGGAAGGGCTTGGTGACACCCCAGCGTGGACCAGCCCTGCCCCACGGTGAAAATGTCACGGCCCCACGCTGCGGGTTGTAGACCAAGTGTTCTGCGCTATGACACACCCTCCCCCGACGACGGCCAGTGTTCTCGGCCCATGCCCCTTGCTGTTGAGGGAAAAATGGGGATAGGAAGGGAACTTTAGGGAATACAGAGGGAAGCATCAAAGTCATGTGTGAATGTGCCCCCTGGCCTGGCTACAGGTGAAGAAGCTAAGATTTCAGGAGGGCAACGTCAGACAACGGGAGAGATGTGTCTCATGTGCCTGGTCGGGGAGGGGTCAGCAGACCTGCGGGGCCTGGCCTGCTCTGGCACCAATGTCCTTTCTGCCCAGGCAGGAAGTGGTGGCCTCAGGGACAAACATCTCTGGCTGGCAGCATTGAGCAGCCTCTTCTGGAGCCCTCTGAGGGTCACAGGGCCACAAGGCAGCTACTGGCACCATCCTCCGCCAGCCCTAAACACGCTCTCCAGGGGCTACAGACCAGAAGGGCCCAGAGCCAGGGGCCCCCGGGAGTCGGCTGTGATGTGGTGGGTGGATGAAAGGCTGGGTGCTGAAGACCCCAAGGCCCGCACAGCCTGGGTGCTAGCAGCAGGGGAGGGGACACTAGGGGCAACAAGCCCCAGCAGCAGGGAAGCCAAAAGTCACAGGGTGTGATGGGCCAATACACACGTGCACACACACGCATGAGGCCTGCTCACTATCCTGCTCACTATCCAGGACACCCTGGGCTACATTACCTTGTCCCTTCTAGGGAGGTCACCTCTCGCTCCCTAGGTACCCAAGCTCCGACTTGGTTCTGTGCCCCATAGGTGAGAGGAGGCCGAGGTACCAACCCCACGACGCAGCAAGAGGTCTAGGCAACAAAGGCTGAGGACCTGGGGGCTGGAGACGGGCTGACACCATCTCGATGGCCTGTTCTGCACGAATCAGGCAGCCATGAGCATGAAGGATGCATGTGTGCCGGAAAAGCCAAGGTCCTGAGTGCCTATTTCATAGTTCAATGCCTATTTACATAGAAAAGACGAAGTAATACAAATACACATTTGCATGTTCATCTACATGTACAGAAAACAGGACGACAAAGCCACAGGGAATCTGGTGTCACTTTCTTGTCACTGGTGCAAATTTCCCAGCAGCCGGGACTTCAACAAGAAGTTGGCTTATAGTTTCCGGTGGGTTCAGTCCATGGCCAGCCAGTGCCAAGGCAGGAAGTCATGGTGGAAAGGCCTGGCGGAGGACATCTGCTCACCCCACAGCGGCCAGGAAGCAGAGGGAGGGGAGGAACAAGGGACAAGAATGTACCCTTCTGCACCCCCAACATGTGAGACTTTGGGGTGATGTTTTAGATCCAAATCATGGCAAGGGAGTTTTTACTGGGCGTCTCTTGTGTCCCTTTGGAACTTGGAAATGTGAACTTAGTGTCCAGTCAAAATTTAAAAATTCAAAAAAACCCTGAAACACTGTAAGCAAGAGAGGCTTGAGGGCCTCCTGTGGGAGCGGCAGGCCCAGGGGGGTGAATGGCTGCGGAGAAGGTGTGGAAGCAGTGGACGGTGGTGAGGAGCAGGAGACAGGCCACCCCTCAGCCCTGCCTCAGTGCCTTGGCACGTGCCGTTCTTCCCTTCCGCAAGTCCTTGCCCCATCTCCACGCTTCATCCTAGCTGGATCCCACCTCCCCAGGAAGCTGGCCCCAGGCACCCAGGCCTAAGGCACCTCCTCCTTGTCTCCACCTGGAGCTGTACTAATACACTGCCCAACAATTGTGCCCAGGTTCTGGTGCCAGCTACAGGCATGGAGACTTAGTGGGTAAGAGGGGCCTCAATGGGCAAGGGCCATGCCAGGCGTAGAAGTCTCTCGCAAGGTCTGAGTCACCAAGTTGCCCAGACTGGGCTGGAACCTGTGACCCTCCTGCCTCTGCCTGCCAGAGGTGAAGTGACGGGTGTGCATGCATAGCTAGGCACGGCCTGAGAACCCAATTATTAAGTCTTCCCTGTCTTACTCGTCCTCATCCTCTTCCTTCCTCAGCACTGCCCAGCCGCGGAGGAGGGCAGGAGGCCTGCGGGGGCGGGGACAACGCACAGCAGAGGTGGAGATGATGATGACGGGGGTGCAGGCCTGGCAGGTATCCTCCGGGGCCACCCCACAGGGGACCCACAGGCAGGCCCAGCCTGCCCCTGGCAGCCTGCCCCGAGGCTTCGGGGCTGCAGTGGGCACATCCAGGGTGGCTGCCCTCACTGCGGGACTCTGGCCCTGTCACTCCCAGGCCCCATCCCAGTGACCTCACTGTGTCCTGGGTGCACTGAGGACGTCCCGTTCTCTCGCGGGAGGAGAGGGCCGGGGGGAGGGGACTGCTCGCCCAGAACAGAGTCGGGAATGTGTAAAGACGGGGAGTGGCGGGGCACACCTGCTGTCTCAGTGCTCTGGGAGGCTGAGGCAGGACTGAGCAATGGAAGAAAGGAAAAAGAGAAGGCAGGAGCAGCCGGGCCAGGCTGTGGAGCTTGGGAGCCTGGGTGTCAGTGCATCTCCCAAGGTTGGGCAGGAAGAAGGCGGGAGGGGCTTGCAAGATTGGGGACCTTCCTGAGGATCTCAGGTGCAAGGCCAAAGTGAGAGGGCTGGGGCAGGGGTGGCTTGGGGGTCAAGCGGGCAGCGCCTGGTGGCGGCTGGATACCCGGGGAGGGCAGGCGACACAGGTGAGGGGTCTGGGAGGAAAAGGCCCAGGACCATGGCCGCCAGCCGGGCCTGCACACTGCTTCTCTTCCTTTGTGCAGCACTGGAGATCAGGCCCAAGGCCTTTGCACTGAGCTACATACCAAAGCCTTTTAAAAACTGATTCAGGGGCTCCTTTAGTCAGAAACTGCCCAGGCTGGGTTTGAACACGTAAGCCTCTCGCCTCAGCCCCCCAGAATGCTGGGATTATAGACCTCACCACCATGCCCAGCTGCACAACTTGTTAAAGGCGGCTGGAGGATACAGCCACTGTCCTGTGTGTGCTGCAGACCCTGCTCCGGCCAGGCCCCACCCCCACAGGAACAAGCAAACACCTCCCTCCTCAAAGGAAAGCCAGGACAAACTGTTCCATCTGCCATGCCAGCCAGGACTTGCCAATGATGGCACAGCCAGCAGGCAGCGGCGCTGTCTGGGTGAGGCCAGCATGAAATCACTGGTCCTCAATTAATGAGCTGGAGGCTGAGGCAGGAGCACTTCAAGTCTGGCCTGGGGAACTTAGCGAAGCAGTATCTCAGAGATAAGTAAGCCAAAAGGGTTAGAGATGCACCTCAGGGCCACGGCCCTGGGCTCCACCCTGAGTCACTGTGGGACCCCCCCCACCCCCACCCCCGCTCAGGACCGGGCACGTGATTTCCCACTGAACCGCCACACCCAAAGGGGAAGACACGAGTGTGCCCACTTTACAGACAAGGGCACCGAGGTTCCTTTGAGCCTCTTATAAGATGCCAGGCCACACTATGAGGAGACCGGTGGGACAGGCAAAGACACCTGCCTGGTCCCTGGTACTGCTGGGAGGAGCCGGCCGGCCTGCAGCAGGCCCCTTCAGTCTAGGAGGAGCCGAGGGCGCCCCGGCCGCCCCCGGGGATAGGGTGGTGGCTAAAGAACAGGGACTGGAGGCCGAGGTCCCGGTTCAAATCCACTCCCCAGCAGGTGTGTCACAGAGGGCGGGGACACCTCTGGGGCTGCTCACAGGGGTGTCATTCAGAGGGCCCAAAAGCAGAGGCAATGCAAATGTCCATCACTGGGTGAGCAGCCGGCCACAGCGGAATAGTATTTACCCACGAAAAGGGAGGAGCACGGATAGAGGCTATAGCAAAGGTGGGTTCTGGGTTCACCAGGTACAGTCCCGAAGGACCTTCTCTACACAGCAATGTCCAGCACAGCAGAGCCACACAAACGGGGAGATCAGCACAAATATTAATGGGTCCTCTCCTTTCCTTCCCCTCTTTCCCTTTCCTCTCCTCCGTCTCCCCCATTGGCAATTTTGGGCGTGGAACCCAAGGCCTGCGTGCTAAGCTATACCCCAGCCCCTTTTCTTTTTTGAGACAACCTTGCTAAGTTGCTAAGATGCCCAGGTTGGGCTTCAACATGAGGTCCTCCCGCCTCAGGCTTCAAGAATGCCAGGACTACAGGGATGTGCCACCATGCCAGGTTAGATATGTTTTCTTTCTTTTATTGAGACAGGGTCTCACTTTGTAGTTCAGGCTGGCCCTGAGCTCACTATGTAGCCCAGGCAAGCCTCAAACTCAGCAATCCTCCTGCCTCTGCCTCCCAAGTGTAGATGTGTTTTCTTTTCGGATGATGAAAATGTTCTGGAATTAGATAGTGGTGATGGCTGCACAATTCCGTGACCATACTAGAAGCCCCCGAATCGTAACCTCGAGGAGGGTGAACTGCTCGGCATGTGAACTGTATCCCAGTGTGCTCCGGCTTCACTAGCTTCCAGCACGTTCCTGTGGCCCCACTCACCGCCGTCCCTGCCCTGGCTCACTGCCATTCGGTCCCGCCAGGCTGCCAGTTCCTACTTTTGTTTACTTATTTGCTTACTTACCTGTTTTTGCAATACTGGGGGCTGCTCCCAGGACTCCTTGCACTCGACTATGTCCCCAGCCCTTTTTCCTTTCTGAGACAGAGCTCATGCAGTCACTAAATTGTCCAGCCTCAGCTCTACCTTGCAATCCTCCTGCCTCAGCCTCCCGGGGCGCTGGATTACAGGTGTGCACGACTATACTTGGTTGTTTGTTTCTGATTGTGCTGTATCACCGGACGAAACACGTGCCGTGCTAACCACCTGGGGGCACGCAGTACGGGGCGCTAAGTACACCCGCACTCTCCAGTAACAGCCGCCACGTCCACCTGCAGAACGCTAGAGCGCGAACGATTAAAACGCTACGTCCCCTGGGAAAGTGCTACATCTCCACCGGCAGCACAATCCCGTGTCCCTCGACTGGACCACTCTGAGACCCCCTGCAAGGGGCATCAGGACTGCCCATCCTCCCTGCGACTCCTTACCCCTCTCGACACAAGGTCCCCAAGCCCCCCAGGAGCTGTGCTCAGCGCCGCCACGTCCCTCTGCAGGCCGCCCAGCCCTCTCCGTCTGCGGCACCCAGCGCTCACCGGCCGACGGACGCCTGGGCCGCCACCGTGCCGTCGCCATGAGCAGAGAGCTCTTTTGAGACCCAGCTCCCACTGTCTGGGCGCACGTGGCCGCTCGGCCATTTCCCCAGGAACCGCCGCACCCTCTACATTCCCACCGACAGTGCGCAGGGCCCGTCTCCCCGTTTCTTCCCCAGCATCCCTTCCTCCTGGCTTATTCTGTGACAGTAGCGGCCCAGGCGGGGAGAGGGGGCTCCTCTGGGGCTACGGCCGCTCCGCTTGGCGCCCGGGTCTCAGCCCGCCCCCTCCAGGACCCGGGCCTCTGAGCGCGCTTACCCTCCTGCCTCGGTGACTCCGTGGCACTGAGCTGCTGTCTGCTTTTTCCCGATTTGTTCATCGTCTGTCTTTGGAACTAAGAAGATGGGCCCGCGGACTCTGGCACGAACTTGTCCCTTCCGGTGAGCCCTGGCACAAGACGCCAGCTGGCCTGTGCGCAGCAGGGCCTCGGGACACATCAGCTCAAAGTCAGACCGCCGGGGCCCAGGCTTCAACCTCCACCTGCCTGGATCTTGAGCCTGGGCAGCGGCCAGAAGGGACCGGAAGAGACAATGTGGCGGAAAGGACGGCAGACCACTGTCACCTGGGGCTGTGATGTGCCAAGCAGGGGCCACCCACAGCTCCAAAGACCCAGGCAGCCTCGGGGCAGATATGTTCCACAAAGAGCCCATGTCTTACAAAATTAGTTCCTTTAAAAAATCATAGTAAAATACACATAACATTGAATTTACCCTCTTCCTCCTTTCCGAGTATAGCTGTGGCCTGAGGACTTCTGCTCTGTGGCGGCACCTCAGGTTGCTTTCCGTGCAGCAAGGCTACAAACCCTGCGCCCGCTCACCCTCGCCTCCCAGCCCCTGGTGACGGCCACTTGACTTCCTGTCTGTGCATCTGTCGCCTCCAGGCATTGCATACAAGCAGCACCCTGAAGTATCCGTCACCTCACTCAGCACAGTTTTACAGCAAGTGTCCAGATTCCCTTCCTCGTCTCCAAACCACATACCGCACAGCACACACCCCGTTTTCCTTATCCGATCACCCCAGCCTGACTCGAGGTTGCCCCACCTTTCTGGCTTGTGTGCTAGATGCTCCTAAGATGTGGGTACATAAACCGGGTATGGCGATGCACGTCTGTGATCCCAGACTCCGGGAGGCCGAGGCAGAAGGATTGCAAATTCTAGCTCCGCCTGGGCAACTCCGTGACATGCTATTCCAATATAAAACATAAAAAAGGGCTGCGAATGTAGCCCAGTACACAGGCCCTGGGTTTAATTACCTTGTACTGCAAAAATGAAAACAAAATCATCACCAACAGAAACACCTAATGCGGGTATAGAAGTAGGACTCTGGTTTCTGTGCGCAGATCTAGCAGAGAACAGCATCTGCTCAGTGTATTATACCAGGGCAAAGAGGAGCCGGGCATCGGGACACGGGCTCTCCCTAGCACTGACGGCTCTCAGCATCCTGAACACTGGGAGTCTGGGGGAAGCGTCAGCACCTGCTGGTCTCAGGACTATCAGCTCCCGTCAAGGCACAACCACGAGGGGCCCAGGGTGCTGGCAGGGTGCAGACTTAGACTATAGCCTCCTGGGCTCTCTGGGGGAGCAGTCCTTGCCCAGGAGCAAGGGTCCTTCAGCCTGGACATGTACCTGGGCTGAGGACAGGAGGACCATCCGGCCAAAGCCACACCACATCCAGGACATAGGGAGCCCCAGTCCCAGGGGGCTTCCCAGAGGAAACCACGCCAAAGCTGTCTCCCTGGGGAACAGGTTTCTGGTTGGGATGGAGAGCAGGTTGGCTGGCCTAGGGGTAGGGCGGGTGTACATTCTGGTTTACCCTGTTGTCTGGGCGGTTATTTTTAGTACTGTCTGCTAGCCTCAAATATGTCCCCATTTGAAAGATAGGCTGGATAGTTAGTTATCTACTTCTATATAACAAATTGTCCTAATCTCCCGATTGGGGGGGGGGTGGCTCAGTGAACACTTCTAATTCAGGCCCTTCCAGGAAGCTGCATGATTTGCATGCTAGGTTGTGACCCCGTGCTTTCTGGGTGGGAGGCTGTGCGCCCTCTCTGCAGGGGCTGTCACAAGGCCACGTGTGTGGGCTCGGGGGGATGGCAGACAGACTACCAAGGGCAGGGCTCCTGGAACCACAGGGCACCAGGCAGCAGCTGTCCTTCTATGACCTAACCTGTAAGACCTGGAGAATCACTCTGCCCACTTTGTACTGGGAGCAGGTCACCAAGTCACACGCTTCCGGTGAGAGGGCAGGGAGCTCTCTGGCTTTGCAGGACTGTGAGAATCTGAGATGTTTGAAAATCATCAAGGTCATCCTAAAATAGCGGAAAAGGGTCAGGACAAAGGTGTGTCACAGCTAGGGACAGGAAGACAGGGCCAAGTAAGGAGTGTAAACTGGAGGTGGGGCACGCTGAGGATTCCGAGCCGGCCAGAGCTGTGGCCAGGGATGGAAGGAAGGCATGAGGTCTGTCCAGTGCCCATCCCTGGGGGCGGTGCCTGGCTTCCACCTGGCCCTGCTCTGGTGGCCTCTCTGGGCCTGTAGGTGTCACCTATACTTTTGGAGGTAACCACGCCTCTTCTCCACCCACAGACAAGCTCCTCTTGCATTCTGCGCGGGGCTTTCCACACAAACCCTTTGCACACTGCACGGAAGGGGCGTGAACAAAAGGTCCCAGTGCATACCGCAAGCTAGCAGCCTATGGCTGCGGACAGAGGCCTCTGCCCTCCCCCTCTTGCCCCAGGTGGGCCGGCAGGAGTGTGGGAGATGGCATGGGGGCCTCCCTGTGCATCCGATCCATCTGTGGGGCCCCTGCTGCTCACACTTGACCGTCCCCGTCCAGCCCAGGCCCCCATGTCTTTGGATTCCACTGTCTTCCACAATCACCGCCTCTTCTGCAAAGCTTCTCCTGCTCGCAGCCCCGAGTTCTAGAGCACTTGCTCCCCTTTCTGAGACCCCACCCCTAAGTGACCAGTGGCCTCCGAGGAGGGGGACAAAACTCCTCACTTCCTAGAATCAGAACAGGATTGTGTGGACACGGGGACAGCTCTGCCCTTCTGGACTGGCACTGCCAGCTAACCATGGCATCTTTACTTGGGGACGTTTGCGGGCACCACAGTGGCCCACGCAGTTTTCTCAGGCCCTCAGAACAAGGCACGCTGCGGCACAGGCATTATCTGGGTCACAGGTGAGGCGCTGAGGGTGAAGCCAGGCCGCACCGCAGCCCAAGGTCACAGAGCCAGCGGGGGGCAGCGCTGGATCCCGCTGAGGACCCCTGGGGCCCCCGCCAGCCTCATTTCCCAGAACTGCAACTCAGCGGGGCCGCCCTGTGCATGCAGGAAAATGACAGAGGTGCAGGCAGCTGTTTTACAATTTTGTTCTTCTCCCACAAGCACCTTTGGTTACCCAAGCTCACCGTGGTCCATAGGCAAGAAGGGCTGAACCAGAGCACCCAGCTCCGACCTGAGGCCTCTGGGGGCACATGCCACCCATCTGCTGCCCCAATGAGACGGGCTTCCAGGGCGGAGTTGAAAGGTCACAGCAGTTGTTGCTGGGCCTCTGGGAGGAAGATCCTGGCACATGGAGTGCACATCAGTCTCAGATGTCTGGGGAAACCTTTAGGGTGGTGCCCAGGGTCAGACTTGCTGGGTTCAAATCCCAGCCCTGTCATTTCTGTGTCCTCGAACCTCAGTTTTCTCATCTGTACAATGGGGACACTATCGCTTCCACTCCACAGGGCTGCTGTGAGGCTGAATGAGCTAACACACGTGTAGTGCTTTGTGAGTCACGGTGCATGAATGCGACTAATGACTACTGTCGCCACTGCCGGTGTTTCTGTGTGTTCCTAACTGGCTCCACTCTCTGCCCTGTGGGGTACAGAGAACAGCTCCATGTCCCCACAAGCCTTAGCGCTCGGGCAACAGCGAGCAGGCCTCCTGGCCCTCCTTGGACCCCCAACCTGGGTGAGGGCAGCCCCAGCCTCCAGCACTTGATTCCTCCTCAGCTGGGGATGGTTGGAAACGCCTCGGTGCCCCTCGGGCTGGAGTCTGCCTTCAGGCTCCGCGGGGCTGGGGCAAATCAGCCATCTCGGGTGTACACCGCTGGCTCCGCATCCACAGCCTCGCGTGGGTCTTCCCCTGCCCTGTGGCAGGAAGCCTCCAGGTGGCAGGCCCCACCTTCAGTGGTGAATCCTGATTGGTCCATGATGATTTTATTCTCTGTGCCAGTGATAGGCTGAGATGTGCTCACATGACCCAGTTCCAACCAGCGGGCTGAGAAATCTGTGCAGGGCTGGGGATGCCCCGTCTCCAGGCTGGGTTTCCTCCTGGCTGCCCCAGACTCCTGGGACTGCCCCAGCCAATGCACAGGGAGCGTGACACTGGCCGGCTGAAGGCCAAAGAGGAAGGTGGGAAGATCCGGGTCCAGCCTTTCGGTTAATCACCCTGAAACAGCCCAGATCTTATCACAGGAGGTTCAGCCTTCTGGTTTAAGAAGTTAGGCCACGGGTTTTTGTTATTCGCGGTCCAAAGCATCCTTGCAGATACTCCCTGAAGCCCACTCTTCCTCTAGAGACCGAACTCACTGCAGTGCTCAGGGAAGGCTTCCTAGCGGAGGGGTCCCTCAAGTGGAGTCTGACAGAATGATCAGGCGGACAGAGGGAGAAGCATCGTGGGTAAAAGACAGCAGCTAGACCAAGGACTGAAGGCCGGAGAAGCCAGGGGCTGTGGGGAACACCACCTGTGTCCTAGGGGTCCTGGGACGAGAGTGGAGGGACAGGCACTGTCAGCCACAGAGGTCACGGCAAGGGCAGACTGGGGCTCTGGGCCAACAACAGGTGCGCTGAGCTCCGTCCTTCCAAACTGCTCCAGCCACACGCACAGTCTGAGCGCCCAGAGCACGGCTGGGCAGGGGCACCAGGTTCGCCTTCCACCAGGTGTGCTCTGCCTGCCAGGTTTCTTCCAGCCCCCGGGGCGCTCATCAGAGCCTGGCAAATACGCGGCTGAAATCTGGGTCACTTAGTGCACAGGTCGGAAATCCATCACTCAAGAGTCACTGAGTGACTACAAAGCAGTGTGTTCAGGCAGTGGAGATGGGCCCGGTTCAAATCCCAGCCTGTGGCTTCCTGCCTGTGTGACCTTAGCGGGCCACCAGATCCCTGTAAGCCCAGCGTCTCCCCTCAGGGTAGCCACAGTGGGGCCGGGCAGCTCCTGATAACCTGATGTCTGTGAACTCCCAGCGACCGTGGTTTAGAACCCAGGAGGGACGAGGGGGCAGGCACACGCTGCACTGCTCGGGGACAGGGTGGAGAGGGAGCCCGAGACTGGCCAGGAGATCTGCACGGGATGGGACAGGGACACACTCCTGCCAAAGGGCAATAAGGACGAGCTGTGAGGAAGTACAAGCAGGTTTCAATCCTGGGCTCCTGTGTCTTTCCAAAGTGTAGGCATCGTTTGTAAAAGCAATAGCAGAAACTGGGCTCTACCACGGATTCTGTGACCCGGAACGAACCATTTAACCTTTGAGCCCCAGGTTTCTTCTTTGCAGAGCTGGTAAAACACCTAATAGATACCACAGGGTCAAATGACTCAGTCTGCAGGGGGGAGGAGAGGGGGGGAGGGGGAAGCTTCCAGGTTGTATCACTAGACCTGGAGGGCTGAAGTGGAATTTATTGGAATGGGGGGTGAGATTCCAGGAAGAGATGAAAGACGGACAGGCTGGAGGCTTGAAAGTGTGAAGGGAAAGAAGACAAACCTGGGGATCACTGGAGTTTCTCTTGGGACAAGGACATGGGATCTAGATTCCCAAAGGCCTTGAATGCCATGCCAAGGGCTTGACCCTAAAAGTGACTGAGAGATTTTTTTTTTTTTGGAGACAGGGTCTTGCTTTGTAGTTCAGGCTGGCCCTGAGCTCACTATGTAGCCCAGGCGAGCCTGGAACTCAGCAATCCTCCTGTTTCTGCTTCCTGAGTGCTGGGATGACAGGTGAGAACCACCACACCCCGCACTGTGGTACATGGTACTGACTGCTGGTGGGCGTGAGTCACCATGCCCAGCATTGTATGTGGTTACTGGGATCGAACTCGACCTTGCGCTTGCGAGGCAGGCGCCGGAACCACTGAGCTAAATCTTCGGCCTGTGACTGACGGATTTTTAACAGGCAGCACTGAGACACTCAAGGGACACTGTACTACTTTAGTGTAAATAGGTTTGTTTGTGGGAGGTAGGTGGGGCCACATCTGGGAGGCAGGTACTACAGGAAGAGTCCACCAGAAACCAAAGTATTCCCTGGACAGGTGATTTCTGCAAATAGCTTAAGTAATAGATTGGCATCTTTGTGCCACTTTCTCCCCTGCTAAAAGTCACTGCCCACCTCTGGCCATGCTGGGCAGAGCTGCCTGTGAGAAGCAGCGGACAGACTGCAGTACCTCCATTTCACATGGGCACGATGAGAGCCAGAGGAGGGCAACCCGGCCTTAGCCACTCAGGGAGTGAGGGCTGGTCAGGCCCTGAGTCACAGCCTGGGCAGCGCCTGGGCTCTTCGTGCTTCCAGCAGCAGCAGGTCCGTAGAACCTGGAGACAGGGAGGTGACCTTTGACCTGTGAGTCATCTCCAGTCTGGACCCACAGAGGAGTGGGTTTTGCTGTGCTCATTCAGGCAGGGCTCACCCACCCCAGAGCCAGGTCTATGATAGGTTCTCCAAACTGGTGCCCGGATATGCGCAGGGGTTGCTGAAAGTCCTTCCACAAAGAGAAAGGGGCAGAGGGTGGCACTTTTTGTTGCTTTTCTAAGAAGCCCCTCCAAAGCCCCCTCCTCCCTGTACTAGGCCCAGGGCACAGCCGCAGCCTGAGTCATCATGCCCATCTGAATGGCAGTTGTCGGGGCTGAACGAGGGCCAGGGGTTGGAAAAACAAGGCTGTTCTGTTAACCTCTAGCCCTGGCCCTTCGAGACTGGTGTGGGGGGGTGGGCAGAGGGCAGGTAGCTGCAAGACTGAAGCCCAGGTGTCAACAGCTAAAGGGGGCTTTGTTTGCTGGGGGGGGGGGGCCCATCCCAAATCCGTGCTGTTGGCTTTTGTTTTCAAATGACCTGTTTAATGATTACCTTTTGCAATCCAGAGAGCAAGGGCTCCTGGAAGGCAGGAGCTCCAAGCCTCCAGACCCTGCGGAGGAGCAGCCCAGCCGGGAAGAAAGTAAACAAGACACCACTGGCAGGTCTGGCCGCCTGGAGCAAACAATGGCTTCGGACTGAGCTCCAGGCTCCGACTCCTCAGAGTGAGATTTCCAAGCAAGAACTTTAACAGGCAAATCACAGATTTGGATGGAATTATTTCCCCAAGTCCCCTGAGCTCTGCACAAAAGGGCACAGCCCAGGGGTGGGGGCTGTCATTTCCACTTAACCTTGACCTGTAATGTATTCATTCATTTTGTAAGGAGTGGGAATCACTTTCAACTCCCCCTCCAACGCGACAAGCAACAATTTCACCACCCATTTTAACAGTCACAAAGGTAGGAATCAAGGGACTTAAGTTACAGCAGCTATCTACACTCAATAGCCCAGGGGGCTCAGGCTCCTTATAAAAACAACCCCAACACAAATTCCTATCAGGGCTCACATAGTCAATCAAACCTTTACTTAGTACTAGGGAAAATCCAAGTTCTCTTTTTTTTTCTTCTATCTTCCTTTTACCTTCCAAGGCCTTCAACTATTTTTTTTCTCCTGCGTCCAAACCCAGCCAAAGAGGCAGATCCATAAACAAGCCTGCTCCTCCCCTTCCACGGTTCGGCAACTCCCCCCCACTCCCCGCCCCCCCCCCGCTTGCCTAGACCCCAGTGAGAAAAAATCGCGGCGACTTAGGCCCCACAGCCCCCAGTCTGCCCTCCTCCATCGCCGTAATCCTCGCAGGAACCTTGAAATAAACATCCACTAATGGGTTTATAATTTTTCTGCTTTGGGTGGCCGCGCTCGCTTGGATGAATCCCTCCTCTTTAGCCGTGGCGACCCGGGTGGGGGGTGGGGGCTAACAGAAAGACGGGGAGGAAGGGGGGGTGTTAGTTTGTTTTTTCACTGCAGCGTCCCCACACCTGTTTTTCATTCATTCGTTCGTTCGTTCATTCATTCATTCATTCATTCACTCACGGATTCGTCACTGCGGTCGCCCGGGGCCTGGGGATCTCCGGAGGGGACCGAGATGGGTGTGTTTGCGTAAAGGGGGGGCGGTGACAGCGGCGGGGTGCGGGGGTCAGGGCGCAGGGACCCCCGCGCGAGGGCAGGGGGGGGTCTCTGTCGAAGGGCGGCACTCCCGGGGGCCGAAGTTGTTCTCCGCGGCGCGGCGACGAGGACAGCCGCCCCGGGGTGCGCCTCTTTGTCTGTCCCCGGCCGGGCGCCGCGTCGCGGGTCCCCCCTCCCACACCAACCCCAGCGCGCTCGCTCACCTGGTCTTGGAGGACAGGAAGGCAAGTTTGATGAGGCCGTAGGTGAAGAGCGGGATACTCTCCTTGGCGACGCTGGCAACTTGCAGCCGATGCTCCAGGATGTGGAGTTCCATCGTCCGCCCGCGCTCCGCGGCGGCGCATCGGCGGGGGGCGACCCGCGGCCCCCCGCGCCCCTCCCCGCGCACCCCGCGGGCACCGAGCCGCCGCGGGCCGGGCTGGACCCAGCAGCGGAGGGAGACCCGCCAAGTTGCGAGGGGGCACCCTGGGAGGACGAGCGAGGCAGGAGCGCCGGTGGAGCGAGCGGGCGAGCGGCGGAGCAGCGGCGCGCGGAGCCCGGCGCAGGCAGCAGCTGGTGTTCACTGTAACAAACAACTTGCCACTCAAACACCGGGCAGCTACGCATGCGCCTCCGCGCAAGACCTGCTGGGACCTGTAGTCCATACACTGCCCGGGGCGATTCGGGCTGTTGGAGTAGAGGGGGAAGGGGTTGGGTAGCTGCAGCTCTGAAGCGCTGGAAATGCTGTGGCGCGGGGCTCCGCAGGGCTGCGGAGGAGTGCAAGGGGAGACCAAAGGCATTTGGAGCCAGTCTGAGCCTGAGTGCATGCTCTTGTTATTTATTTTAGCTCCAGGCTAAGCGATTTGGCGGGAGAGGACTGGGACCCCAAAGACAACTACAGAGAGGTTTAGAGAAATCTGTACAGCTCAGAGAAGCCAAACCGTAGGGGGGTGTTGGGGACAAGGAGGAGGGGTCCAAGAGGGAGCGGGCATCCGGGCTTGGTTCTGAAGGATGAATCGGAGCTCGCCGGTAGGGGGAGGGGCGCGTGGACCGAGGGCCGCGGCCTTCCAGGAAGGGACAGCGTGTCCTAAGGCACGGAAGCGTGAAAGCCCCCACGGTGCTGTGTTTGGCTTTGTTGTAGCGGAAAAAAGCCAAGGTGGAGAGACGGGAGATAAGGCAGGCGCGGTAACCAGGAGTCAGGTCGGAGAGTCATGTGTGTCGAGCTAATGAGGTGGCCAGAGCATTATCCCTCGGGCGAGGGGGCGTCACGGATCGCCAGGGCTGGGGGGTGCGTGTCTGTGCCTGAGAACATCGACAGGCTTCCAAGCTCAGGGCCAAGGTCTTTTCCCAAGACACTGCCTCCTTCATGGTGAGTGGTTTTGAAATTTTCTAGGTTAGAGTTACTGGTGCTTTGCCTTTTGGCAAAGTAATTGGGCGACTTAATGGCCCAGGTCTACCTGCTAGGGCAGGGTGGGGAACCCTCTTTTTGAGGGAGATTCTGCCCTTTCTCAGATTCTCAGCCCTCGTTACTGAGATAAGAATGTTAATAGTCCCTCATTTCCACCGTTGGGTATGAAACCTTTACTCTTGGATACATTTCAGAGATGCCTACTTTCCTCTTATTTTCACTGAATAATTTACCAAGCTTTAATACAGAATAGATTTACCTTTTTTACTTGTTTCACTCTTCACCCATGCCCAACTAAAATCTCAATTAAACAGAAGTAGTGATTAAAATCTTTTAAAAATGGGAATGAAAACCAGGGTCCAGAGAATCCTGAGCTGGATCACACCTCAAACCTTTTTCTGTTTTTTGAGAGACGGTCTCACCAAATCGCTAAGTTGCCCAGGCTTGTGATTTTCCTGTCTCACCCTCCAAGAGTGCTGAGATTACAGCTCTGTGCTGCCACGTCCAGTGAAACACATCAAGTTTTGTTTCTTCTCTGCTGTATTCCTGGTCTGGGCCTGAGCGACTGATACAGAGACGTGCAGTATTTTGGGAATGCAGGAATGCATCATCTATTAGATGTATAGACCCACAGGCATGAATAGAAACATGTTCGGGCCCAGAAGAAGAGCACACGGATGTATCAGGTGGGCCACAATGGTATCAGGGAAGAACAGCCTGTCCAAAGACGTGAGTTTTAATTTCCACAGAAACAACCAACAGGTGATGAAACAAAACAAACAAGGCTAAAGGCAGGATTTGGCCTGTTTTCTGACTTCTGCTCCTGGATGGCTCCAGTCTCTATTTTTCAGTCTGCGAGCTATGACCCACGAGCAGATGGTGAAATCATTTGAACAGGGTAAAACTGGCATTAGAAGAAAGTGAGAAATAGAATACAAGGATCCCGTGCATGGCACAGTGTACACAGGTTATGACGATCTCTTCTGTCTTAGGAAGCATTGGTTTGGGGCCTGTGGGTAAGTGGTGTGTGCATTCAGGCATACATGTATGTGTCAGTGTGTGCATATGTTACTGGATCTTCATAGAAACTTTTTTTGGGGGGAGGTACTGGGAATCGAACTCAGGACCTTGTGCTTGCCAGGCCAGCTTAGTACCACTGAGCTACACCCCCAGCCCACATAGAAACATTTTACATAACTATAATGATCACATTCAGCATTAAAAATTTGTACCTGGGGCCGGAGGGTTAGCTCAGTGGTTCTGGCGCCTGCCTCGCAAGCACAAGGTGCTGAGTTCAATCCCTGGTGACCACATACAATGCTGGGCATGGAGACTCACGCCCACCAGCAATCAATACCACATACCACAGTGCTGGGCATGGTGGCTCACGCCTGTAATCCCAGCATTCGGGAGGCAGAGACAGGAGGATTGCTGAGTTCCAGGCTTGCCTGGGCTACATAGTGAGCTCAGGGCCAGCCTGAATTACAAAGCGAGACCCTGTCTCAAAAAAAAAAAAAAAATTTTGTACCTGTATGTGACACATCTCAATGCTCATTTTTTCCCTTTCTCCTGCCCTCCCTATAACTCCTATCCCTTATATACCAAAGCTTTGTTTCCATTTTTCGTTTTTACTGTCAAATTTTTTCTTTCCCTTCTTTATTTAGAAACCTATTTCTTTCTTTCTTTCTTTATTTTTGGGGTACTAAAGATTCAAACTCAGAACTTCGCACTTGCCAGGCAGGCGTGGAGCCACCGAATTAAATCCCTGGCCCTTCAAGAAACCCATTTCTTCACATGAGTCTTGGTTGAAAAACATTTGGAAGCACTGTGGGCTTTATACTTAGTGGGACCACTTAAGAGTTTGCAAATTTAGACCGTCCTGGTTTGGCTTGCAGAGTTGCTTTCACACAGTTGTATTTGGTGGTTAAGATTTCTATAAAACTAACTACTGAAGTTAATATTCAGATATTAAGGAATTAATATTCTGCGTCCTCCACCAAGTAGTCCCCAATAATGGCGGTTCATAACCCCCAGCCAGGACAGTGATCCTATTCATATTTCTTCAGTTTTATATGGAATTGTGTTTGTATGTGTTTAGTTCAATATTTCAAAATATGCTCCCTCTCTTTCTCTCTCTCTCTCTTTTTTTCTTTTTTCGATGCCAGGGATCAAACTTAGGTCATTTTACTTCCAAGGTAGGCACGGTACCACTTGAGCTAAATCCCCAGCTCCTATCTGTCTCTCTTTTTGTTCAGTACTGGGGATTGAACCCAGGACCCTTCCCTAGTTTTTCCTATAAATAACATGACATTACTGTAGAGTATTTGTTCCAGTGAATGAACTAAAATTGCTGTGTTACTAGTGACTGACGTGCACACTTCATTTAGATTTCCCCAGTTTTTGCCTAACATCCCTTTTCTGTCCCAGAGCCCACCCACAATCCCATGCTCCATCTGGTTGTCATGACTCCTCAGGCTCCTCTTTGGCTGTGACAGTTCACTCATTATTTTAAAAATAAATCCCCTTTCTATGTAAACTGGCTGGAGCAGATTCTGTTGCCTGTAGCTAAGACCCACAAGGGATGCACTTGGCACTCAGTGCCCCTGAGGCCTGCTCTCTGGCTGCCCTGTGCCTCTGCCAGCCCTACCCAGCATAGTCATTTACTATCTCTCCATCCTCCATGCTTTCTCCCTGCTTCTGGCCTCTTTGCACAGGCAGTAAGAACCATTTGTGTTTGTGTGTGTGTTTCTGTGTGTGTGTATGTTGCTAGGGACAGAACTCGGGGCCTTCACACTGAGCTCCATCCCCGGGCCTTTTTATTTTTTACTTTGAGACAGGGTCTCACCACGTGGTTGAGCTACCTAGGCTGGGCTCAAACTTGGGTGATCCTCCTGCCTCTGCCTCCCAGAGTGCTGGGTTTACAAGCCATACCTGGCTCAGACTCATCTTTATTTAACTGCCAGTATTATCATCTCCTCTGGGAAGCCTTCCGTGATCTTTCCACAGACTGGGCTGCCTGCCCCTCCTCCACGGCCCAGGTCCTGCACTGTGAGCGTAAGCTTGTTAAAAAGCGTGTTCCCTGACGTCATCCGTATCTAAGTTTGAGCTCTGCCTCCTTCCTGCCGTGTGCTCTTGAACAAGCTGCCGACACAGTGGGCGCTCGGCTCCTTTTATGTCAACTGGATGGGACGAGGCCTGGATGGGACGAGGCCAGGCTGGAGCCATGCAGTAGGCCCGCAGCCGTGAGGTCATTGTAACAGTCCCTATGGGTGTCACAGCTGGTGTCACTCAGTGGGGTTGCCCGAGGCCACTGGGGAGCCACTCACCTCTGGAGTTGCTAGAGGAGGGCAGGGGCTCCTCTTCCTCAGCCCTCTCATTCTCAGAGCCCCTGCTGTTAGGTGTTTGCTCAGGTGACCTCGGTACATCCGCCCTCCACCCGCACAGCTCCACCCCCTGGGAAGCTTCGCCGCTCCATGCTCTGCTGCATGTTCCTTGGGGACAATCAGCTTACTGCGTTCCCAGCGCTTTGTTCTCCTGGGTGGCAGGGTGGCACTGTGCTTGAGACGAGGCACCGGCTCCCAAAGCCACCTGGCTTAGGCCTCCCGCCTTGGCTCCCGTGCTGGAAAGCTGCAGGCCTTTGGCCAAGCCCCTTCCCTCCCTGGGCCTCCCCTCTTTCTGCCGTTCTAGGACTGGCTGTAGGCAAATACAAAGCGCGATGCAAAGTGAAACTCAAGGGCCTTGGTTTAAGATTGAAGAATTTCCGGAGCCACAAGAGAACACTGACTCCAGAGCTCACAGGCCCAGTGGCCAGGTCTGCTGCGATGGGCACTTTTTCTCAGGGTCTTTGTACTGAGCTATATCTCCAGGCTCTTTGGTTTTACCCAGGTCTCTTTTTACTTATTCACTGAGTTTCCCAGGCTGGGTTCAAATTTGTGATCCTCCCGCCTCAGCCTCCCGGAAAGCTGAGATTACAGGTGTGCACCACCACATCAACTGCAGGCACTCTTAATGGCGCTGGGTTTGTCTCTTTGGTTCAGGCATGTGTGGCTAGTGCCTGGAATGGTAGACACAATGTCAATGAATGTTTGTCGAAGGACTGGACGAATGAATGAGTGGAGGTAGGAGAAGTATCAGCTGGAGAAAGTGGGGATAAGGCTGGGCTCACCTCTGCCACTCTCCTCTCTGGGGCTCAGTTTCTCCATCGGTAAAATGAAAGTGGTGGCCTGGATGATCTCGAACCTTCCATCTAGCTCTACAGTTTCACCATCAAAGCAAATGAGCACTCCACCTTCCGGACTTGCCCTCTGAGGCAGAAACTCTTCATCCTGACTTGTCCTTGACTATAGTTCATCTGCAAAACAGCTACAGAGGATCCTCTGTAGAGTCTGCCGGTGAGCTTGGAAGAGAGAATCCCGAACTGAGATAAGTCAGTGCATCTTGATTTCCATGTCTTTGGGCAAATGAGATGACCTTCAAGGTCCTTATTTTTGATGTCTATAAAATGGGGATAGTCATGCTACTCCAGTGTTGTGGCACGTGCCTATAATTCTAGCATTCTGGGAGGCTGAGGCAGGAGGATCCCGAGTTTGAGCTCAGTCTGAGGACGACACACCAGGGTGACATGCCGGAGATGGGATGGGAGGAGGGGACATCTGAGGTGAGAGCTCAGGTGACTAGGCCACTTTCAGAGATCTAGAGGAGAGGGGTCTGCAGATGGGCAGGTTGGCATCGGATGCTGGCTGGGCACCTACTCACCCTGGGAGTCATGAGTCTCCTGTAGCAGAGAGGGAGCCACTGAGGCTGGCGGGGCACCAGAAACGGCTGCAGTCTCTGGTGGGAGGTTAGGTTGGAGGGGTGTAGCTTGGAGCCAGGTTGTTTGCATCCTTAGAGCCTGGATTTGGACTTTGCCTGGATCCCAAAGGTCCCCAGCTGACCCAGGGTCCTGGGCATGGAGGCCCAGGCTCTCTGAGGGGCGGTTTGAGGAAGAGAAGTGGGGAGGGCCGTTTCTGGGGCTCAGATCCTCTGGGGTCCAGGTGAGCTGGCCTTGTGCCTGCTTCCATGAGGCAGGGCATGGGGGGTGCTCGGGGAGCCCTGAGCCCTTGAGCAGAGGAGGAGCCCAAGGGAATGGGTGTTAAACTGCCCCGTTCTGAGGGCCCCAGCTACGGCCACCTCCTTGCCCCTGTTGAGTCAGGGTCGGCAAGGGAATAGATTTAATACAGGATGCATAATCTATAGGGTTAGAGTATAATCATCCCCTAAAAAGTCCAATGCTGAGGAGCGTGAGAGATCAGCGGCACGCTAGAGACCCGGAGAAGCCAGGCCAGGGCTGGGGCCCCAAGGCGAAGTTCTGCACGAGACCCGCTGAAGGCCTGGGGCCCACGGCCAGGCCTCGTGCTCGGCTCTGTCGAGGGTCTGCACCGGGAGGGCCCGAGGCCTGAAGGCCTGCGCCGGTGGGATGGAGGCTCTGTGGCCCCAGGCTGAGGGGTCTGCACTGGGGCCGGGGAGCGACACTCGGTGCAGATCGGATCTGTCCGGAGAGAGCAGCAGCCGTTTGCAGGGCCAGCGAGGCCCGATCTCCTGCTCTGATGAGAATGGCCAAGTTCCATCGGGAAAACCGTCGGGAACAGAAAGTCAACAGCCCCATAACCTTCACTTCCGGTCCTCTTTTTGTGCTATTGGGAGCAGTCATCAGGTGGGTCTAACTTAACTCCTCTGGGCGTTCCAAGGGGACCATTTGTCTACTACACCCACTTTTCCCCAGGGTTACACTTCCCCACATATTGCTCTCCTCCTTCTTCTCCTCCTCCTTCTTCTTTCTTTCTGTGCTGGGGATTGAACTCAGGGCCTTGTACTTACGAGGCACGCACTGCAACCACTGAGCTACACCCCCAGCCCACATTGTTCTGATTCTTCCCCAGAGATGCCACCTCTCTCCGCTCCCTCTGTGTGGTGAGGAAGGAGATGCCTGTACCCAGGGCGGAGGCCGGGTCCCCTCGTAGGTGGTGCCCCCTAGGGTGCCCTGGAGGGGGGAATTCCTGGGACCATTGGCAGATGGGGAGACTGAGGCTGGGGGAGGTGAGAACCCTGTGGCCAGAGCTTCCTGCGGTCTTGGGGAGCCGACCCCAGGTGACAGAGTGTGCTATCAGTGGGCACCTTCTTGTCCTGCTTCTGGTAGGATGGGCTGGACCAGGCCACCGCCGCTCCAGCTTGGTCCATCCCGTCCCTTGGCCCCCGCCCTCCCCCCTCCCCCTCCCTGCGCGCCTCAATCCTCCTGTGTTGCTTTACTTTTTTGGGTCATTCTTGGTGACCGAAGGCAGTCACAGAGCTTCCAAGGACCCAAAACTTGATGGGGTGGAAAACAGAGGCCACACTGGGGCTCCACCGTGCTCCTGCTACTGGCACCCCCGTGCCTCGGTCTTCCTGTTTGTACACGGGGATTGTTGTGCGGATCAGAGGTGATACGCGGACAGGGCACAGAGGGCATGCGCTGCTAGTTTTGTTTTCTTCATCCCCGAGTCTGTGACTGCAGCTTTGCGCAGTTACTACTTAAACCCCTGGAGAATTCTGAAGAGATCGAGCATGAAGTTCGGGGCGGGGGGATGGGGGTAGCATTGTGCCTCAGGTCGCTAAGACACAGGTCTCTAAGTCCCTGCCCTCCAGGCAGGTGGGAGAGCATTGGGCACTGAATCGCAGGGACAGAAAAACCCCAAATAATGAGTCTTTGGAACTGTTGTTTGGTTGTTTGGGGGCAGTACTGGCGGTTGAACTCAGAACCTTTGCACTGAGCTACACCTCCAGGCTTTTTTATTTTTTATTTTGAGACGGGGTCTTGCTAAGTTGAGACTGGATTTGAACTTTGAGATCTTCCTGCCTCAGCCTCCCAGAGTCTTGGGATCGCAAGCGGGTGCCACTAGGCCCTGCTCAGAAGTGAGCTCATATGTGGCCGGCTGAGGGCTATACACCAGGGAAGGTGGGGCAGGACAGTGCGTGGCTGTCTTAGTCCATTTTGTATTGGTACAGCAGAACTTGAGTGCACACTTGTAATCCCAGCACTCAGGAGGCAGAGGCAGGAGGATCACTGCAAATTCAAGGGCAACCTGGGCTACCTACCATGATCCAGTCTCAAAGCAGTAAACAACCACAACAGAACAAAGCACATAAGGCTGGGTACTGCATAGAGAAAAGAGGTTTTCAGTATATGACTCTGCAGGGTATAAAGTCCAAGCATGGGTGGCCCGATGGAGTGAAGGCCTGTGCTTTGCTGTCCTTAGCTGTGAGAGCTGAGGAGCTGGACACTGGGGGGGCCTCACTTTATAACAATCCCCTTGCAAAGCAACTGATCTGCCTCCCCCTGGGTTCTTGAAGAAGAGCATCAATTCCTTCTAAAGAACACATTGCTCCCCAGCATTGTCTCAGCACAAGCTGAGGAAGGAGACAAAACATACTCAAAACACAGTAGAGGCCTTGCCTCCAAGGAGGAGCCTGGGTAGAGGAGGCGGGGGCTTGCTGGGGGCGGGGCCTTGCTGGAGGGGGCGGGGCCTTGCCGGGAGGCGGGGCCTGGCTGGAGGAGAAAGTGGGACCTGGGAGGCGCTGTGTTGAAGGGCTTACTTTGTCCCCGACTACCCCCGGTTTATTCCGGGCTCTCTAAGCTGAGCTGCTGTCCCCTGAGCACGTCCGCCACTGTGACTTGTGACTTATGCAGCAAGGAGCACAGGGGTGTAGGAGTCTCTGATACGCTGATTGCATTTCTTTCGGATGTACAGTTATACCTTGGTGCTCAACTGCTTTGTAATTTTTCAAATTTGGTTGTTGCATACACACTGGAAAATTTTGTCAGGTACCCCTCTGTACTCCTAATTTACACCCTGCAGTCATGTGTAAGGTCCTCCCTTCATCTCCATCCTCGGCAGTACTTCCGCTTCCCCTCCCCCTCCCCTGTCTCCTCCGTCCCCTCCCCACCCCTCCCCTTCCCCTCCCCCATTTTGTCTTTTTGGTTGTAGCCATTCTGAGTAGGGTTTTGATTCAGATCATTGGCCCACTTTGTTTATTTGATTAATTCATCAATTTATTCATTCCCATTCTGGGGATGGAGCCCCTGGCCTTTGCACATGCTGGGCGAAGACTCTGAGCTACACCCCTGCTCCCTTTTGCCCATTTTGAAATTGGACAATTATTTTTACGGTTCTAGTTTTTGAGTTCCTTGTGCCCCCTGGATGTTAGTCCCTGGTCAGACGAATGTTTTGCAAGTATTTCTCCCTGTTCTGCAAATTAAAACTACAATGAGATGCCACTAGATAACCATTATAATAACTCATAAAAACAAATTTAAAAAAAGCTTGACTATATTAGAATTCTCGTACAATTAATTGTAAGACAGTTTGGAAAAGTTTGGCAGTTTCTTTATTATAAAAGTAAATATATACTAGCTGGACATGGTGCTGCACACCTGCAAGGCAGGTGTTCTATCCCTGAGCTACATCCTCAGCCCCTATGCGCTGCACACCTGTAATCCCAACAGCCTGGGAGGCTGAGGCAGAAGGATTGCAAATTTGATCCCAGCCTGGGGAGTTTAGCAAGACTTCACCTCAAGATAAAAATTAAAAACAGGGCTGTGTATGTAGCTCAGTGCCAAGGCCTTCAGTTCAATTCCCCAGCGCTGGAAGGGGTGCAGATGATAAAAAGTAAACACGCGAAGTGCATGGCCTAGCACTTTCACTTTTAGAAATTTACCCAGGAGAAATGAAAGTTTGTATTTGCACAAAACTAGTTCACAAATATTTATGGAAGGTTTATTTATAATTGTTCTGAAGTAGAAACAAACACATTCTTGTGAAAGGAGAAATTAGTACAGTCATACAACGGGATACTATTTAGCGTTTAAAAGACACGGGCTCCCGTGTCTTTTAAGCGAGGTGGGGAAGCAGAAGCGAGGTGGGGAAGGGACCACTGACTCCAAAGGGGCCAGGGAATTCAGAGGGTGATGGTGAGTCTGTCCTGGTGACTGCACAAGGAGACGCCATGGGTAAAACTCACTGAACCCTACACCAAAATAAGTGCATTTCATTCTATGCAAATTCTATCTCCATAGACCAGACTAAAAAAATGGAATTGCGTTTTCTATGACTGTATTACCCTCTTTGACTCAGCCTTAGTGACTTGTAAGACTCAGGAAAGCTGCTACTGTGTAAACTACAATGATACACATAGATCCATTTTTTTTTCTTTCTTCTGAGCACTGAACCCAGGGTTTCTGCAGCGAGCTACATCTCGAACCGTTTTTATTTTGAGACAGGGTCTCGATAGTCACTAAGCAGCCCAGGCTGGACCCAGACTTTCAATCCTCCTGTCTCAGCCTCCGAGAATCCTGGGATGACAGCTGTGTCCCTTGACACCTGACTGGCACATGTCGCTCTTGTTCATCCATTTCAAAGCCCACAGCATTATACGCTATACTTAATTTGCTTATCCATTCTCCTGTCAGAGAACATTTACTTTCTGTCGCTTTCACAGTAGACAGTGCTGAAAGTGTTCAGCAGAACGAAGGCTGGGGTTTCTTCTCAGGGAATTTCCCGGAGTTGGTAAATAGGACAGTTGAGGCAAAGGACATGAGCACTTTCACTTTGTGCTTGGAGGGCTTATACCAATACTGCTCTGCCAAAATACGTATCTCATTTCTCTGCATTCCCGTCAGCAGTTGGTGCTAGCTAGATATGATGGCACACATATGGAGGCTGAGGCAGGAGGATTTTAAGTTTGAGTCCAGTCTGGAAAATTTAATAAGACTTTGCTTCCCCCCAAAAATGATGTTACCTGAACATGTCTCACCACTGTTATTTTACAGTCTGACTGATGACTGGTGAAACTGATCATCTATTTGTATGTTTACAGGCATGTGAGTTGGTGCTAAGCTAACCCCCCGGGCCTTTTGATTTTATGTGGAGATAGGGTCTCACTGTGTTGTCTAGGTTGGGCTTGAATTTGCAACCTTCCTGCTTCAGCCTTCCAACCAGCTAGGATTACAGACGTATGTAATAAGACACTGTAGCAAGGATTTAATCTTCCCCATTTGTACCTTTGTTAAGAAATCCTTACCATAGGCCATGAAGAATATTTTCCTGAAAGTTTGAGAAAGTTTTGCTTTTCATATTTAATCTTTAGTTTATATAGATATAAATGTTATAACATGGACTTATGTGTGCATTACAGCACTTTGGGGGCACTGGAGTCCCCTTCTAGAGGTGCTTTCTAGGTTCCTTCTTTTCTGAGCAAAAAATTGGTCAAGAGAGCCACAAAAAGTAGTCAGTTTTTACATTTATTAAACATAGGAAAAGAAGCAGGCTGTGTGGAGCAACTTTGAGCCAAGTAAAAGTAGAAAAAGCAGCATAGTTTACAGCATGAGGGAAGAGCACTGTGGAGGAATATGGTAGTGGAGGGCTCAGTCAGTGGCCGCTGTCTGCTTGTATCTCCCGCTCCTCAGGCTGAAGCAAGACCGGGTTGTACTACAGAGATCTTGCTCCGGTTCTGGCCAGAAGAACTGAAGGTAGGACTCTTTGATTGGTTCAAGGTGGAGGCCTTTGGGGACGGTTCCATGCATGTGTCCTGGGACTTTGCAGTGAGCAGCTCAGTCAGCTTCCTCAGCCAGTCTGCCACGCCCACTCTTCCATCCGTCTGCTGCGACCTAATTGCCTGCTTTTGACCCTGTCTCATTTATTGCAGATTTCATCCTTTCCATATGAATTTATGTATGCTTGGATCTGTCTGGGACTCTATTCTCTTTTATTAGTCTACTTGTCTATCCTTATACCTATAAAATACCTTTTGAATTTTATAACAAATCTTTCTGTCTAATAAATCTATCTAGGGTTAATCTTGGCTCATGGCTCTCTTATAAATAAATTTTAGAGGCAGCATGTGATTTCCAAATGAGTTCTGTGGATTTTTAAAAATTGTATTCAGGGGCCGGAGGGTTAGCTCAGTGGTTCCGGCGCCTGCCTTGCAAGCGCAAGGACCTGAGTTCGATCCCCGGTAACCACATATAATGCTGGGCGTGGTGGCTCATGCCTGTAATCCCAGCACTCGGGAGGCAGAGACGGGAGGATTGCTGAGTTCACGGCAGCTTGCCTGGGCACCATAGTGAGCTCAGGGCCAGCCTGAACTACAAAGCGAGACCCTGTTTCCAAAACAAAACAGTATTCCATTTATAAAAAGTTTAGATAGAAGTGGTAGCTTTGTCATGTTGAAATCTCCTGTTCATGGTATATGTATTTCTTTATTTGCTCAGATATCTTTGAGTTTTTTCAGAAGTCTTTTGTAACTTGCACCAGAGTGCTACCTCAGTTCACAAACTTAATTTCTTCTGCAATTCTGGTTGCAAACCAGGTTGGATGAGAACCAAATCAAATTTCCCTATAAGGTCAACATTGAACCAAACTGCTGAATTTGATTTGCTTCCGTGCCACTGTATAAAGGTCTTATATAACTTTTACTGAGTTCATTTTAAGGATCCTATGGCTTTGTACATCTTTTTTATTTTTTTCTATGGAAAATGGAATTTAAAAATCATAGTTTTTTTTTTTTTTTGAAACAAGGTCTTGCTATGTAGTTCAGACTGGCCTTGGACTCACTATGTATCCCAGGCTGGCCTTGAACTCATGACAATCCTCTTGCTTCAGCTTCCAAAATGCTGGCATTATAGACATGTGCCACCATACCTAGCTAAAAAGAATACATTCTAACTATTAATGTGTAGCAGTTTTGCTGATTACAAGTTTGTAGGCAGATCTCATGGATTTTCTGGGTAATCAGTAATACTTTCTTCAGATACAGGTGATTGTTTCTTTGTTTCTGTCTCTCTCTTTTTATTTTTATATTTATTTATTTATTTTTCCTTTTGGAGACAGGGTCTCGCTTTGTAGTTCAGGCTGGCCTTGAGCTCACTATGTAGCCCAGGCAAGCCTCGAACTCAGCAATCCTCCTGCCTCTGCCTCCCGAGTGCTGGGATGACAGGCGTGACCCACCACGCCCGGCACTGTGGTATGTGGTATTGATTGCTGGTGGGCGTTGAGTCACCATGCCCAGCATTCTATGTGGTTACGGGGATCGAACTCAGGACCTTGTGCTTGTGAGGCAGGCGCCAGAACCACGGAGCTAAATCTCCGGCCCTCAATTACTTCTTTTTAAAAATGTAACATAGGTTCTATACTAAATTTCCCAGGTGGGAGTTGAGCATGCCAACCTCCTGTCTCTCATTTTCTTGTCTTCCATTATTCTTTTCTGTTTTATTGTTTTCCTTTAAAAGTGAAGTTTGCAGTGGCCTCATACAATTACTGAGGTTTCATTTTTTATTTTTATTTTTCAGAAACAGTTTTAGAAAAAAGTCTGTTTTCTGTTGCTTAGTATTTTAGGAAAAATTGTCACTAAATTTACTTGGTGTGTTTGGTGGGTGGAATAGTGGAGGCTGACTTGTGAGAAGATTAAGCTTACTTGCTAGTGTAGTTACTGTTTTAGTTTAAACAAAATCTAAAAATTTTGTCCATTTCCTCTGTGCTCAGGACTGTTGGAAGTAGTTACGGTGTTTCTTAGGATTTAAACTTTTTAAAAATTACAACTGAGTAGATAACACCTTTTAATTCCTTTAATACTTATTTGTATTTTTCCTTGTTTTTCATTGAGTAGTCTAACTAGTAGGGTTTTTTTTTTTTCAATTTTAATTTTTTGCTTGAAAAGAACCGGCATTTGGTTTTGTGTTTGGAGAGGATGTAACTTTTTTGGTTTGTTTTTGTTCTTTGAGACAGTCTTGCTATTTAGTTCAGGGTGGCCTTGAACTCTTGGGGACCCTCCTGCCTCAGCCTCCCAAGTGCTGGGATTACAAGTGTTGCCACCATACCTGGCAAAAATTTCACTTTAAAGGCAGAGGCTGCAAACAGTAGTGTGTTCATTTCTGTGTGTCACTTCTGGCTGCAGCATTTTCTGTGTGATCATGGACCACCCAAAGATTCTAGGATGTTTCATAAAGATTGCAGGAAAAGGTAGGAATTAGGGGCCAATGGTAGCTTTTGTGATAAATTTTCATCGAATTTAAAGTTTTGGCAGAACTGGGGATAGGATAGCATGAGGAAATGCATGGCATTATTCATCTGCTGGGTGGAGCATCCTATATATGATAATATTTATCACTTGTGCTGGTCACACGATATATATTGTGATCTAAATATATCTGAACTTACTATATCATTTCATTAGGCATATTTCATTTACTATGTTTTTTCCTTCTTCTCCTCTTTGTCTCCTTCTGTTGGCTATATATGTTCTACACATATTCTGACATCTATTCAACCTTTGCTGATTTAGAAGACTTCGACTGTATCTCAGTTTTGGAGGCCTGTTTAATTTTCAATAACTTTTTAAGATTTCTTTCTCTCTTTTTTTTTTCTGTGAGGGATCTAGGCCCTCAGGATACTAGGCATGTGTTCCTCCACCGAGCTCCAACTCCAGCCCTAATTTATCCTCTTTGTCCTTGAGTCTATATGACTTAAACTGATAGTACCTTATATATTAATAATTATATAAAATAATTAATATTACATTAGTCTGTGCTGACTGTTCATGGAGTACATGCTTTTGATGGGAGGACGTATCACTGATGGTTTCTATGTCATGTCTTCCTGGCTCTTTCCGGAAGTTGTACGAGGCATAAGTTGGGGTCCACCGTCTCTCCCTGATTTCTCTTCATCGCTTTCTTGTGTATGTAACCCTAGTTCTGTCTTGCAGGTTAGGGTGTCCCAGTTCCCCCATGGCCATCTGATGGGGTCCATGTGTAATGTTCCTCCAGGACAGACTGATGTGAGCCCTGAAGGGCTTCGGGATGTCATCAGGAACAGGGGGAGGCGTGGATGGGAGGCGTCCTCCAGGCAAGGGGCAGGGTTGCTATCGGATCCCCGGGCTGGCTGACGGAGCAGGTATGGGAGCGGGGCCAGGCTGAACGCAGAAGACCGGCCCGGAGTCCCTTGAGCCCGGAGGCAGGGAGACTAGGGGTGTCTGGGCCCAGTGCGGTGGCCCTAGCATGGAGCCCGAGGTTGGGCGGAGACACATTCCGAACACAAGTTTGTGATGCTGGGCGATGCGACTGTTAATCACGATGTAGCACCTGGGATAGACTCAGAAAACCCCACAGGTCAGTCAAGCCCAGTTCTGGGTGTGTCTGAGAACGACTGACTTCTAGGCCAGCTGCGTGGCTACCACTAGGCTTGTAGCCCTCCGGGTGGAATAGCTAGGGGAAGAAGGAGGATGTCTTTCTGCTTTTAAAGAGCTCTCGTTTTCCTGAGCGGGTCCCTCCTTTGCTGCCATTGCCTCTGGACATCCCCGTCTTCAGGTGCCCGGTCTCTTCAGCCTTGGACCAGACATTGGAGACCCTCCAGGGAGCTTCCGGGTCTTTGACCTTGGAGTGGTGCTGCAACCTGGACCCCTCTTGTTGTGCAGGGCCCCACTTCTGGGGTTGAGACCATCCGGCTCTCCAGTGGGAGCGGCAGCCACGGTGAACTCTTCTGCTTCTAGTCCTGTAAATGACCTGAGGAATTCACTTGTATAATTATACACTTAGAGCAGCCTAACTCCTATAGATGACAGAGAGCAGGTTGCCGGTGGCGAGAAGTCCGGGGCTCAGCTGCTATCAAAAGGATGGGGAAGTTTGGGTGCAGGTAACTTTGTTACACCGGTCCTTGACCGGGTGAGAGCCTCTGCCCAGAATCCACCACCTGGGCCGTTGCGGATGGGCTCCTGGTGAATCCAGTACCGGCCTCCCTGACTGTCTTTCTACGCTGAGTGGACCGTTCTGGGATTTGACTGTAGCGCTGATGAGTGCTGAGCCCTGGTGTAGGCGTCCAGGTCTGGCCAGACCCTGATTCCATAACATCACGTCCTACTCTCACCTACTCAGGCTGCCCAAGGTAGAACGGCAGCAGCTTTGTCCCGAGAGGCCGCTGCTGGTCTATGAGCCCCCAGTTACCCTAGTTACTCAGCTCCTCCTCACTTAGGAATTACAAGGAAGTTCATTTTGGTTTATAGTTTCGGGGGCCTCAGTACATGGTCACCTGGCTCCATGGCTTCGCACTCATGGGAAGGTAGAAGCAGAGGTGGAAGGGCCTGGCTCATGGCAGCCGGGAAACAGAAAGATAACCAGAGAGGAAGGCGAGGGACCAGACGTAGTCCCCAAGACCATAGCCCTGAAGACCCCAATAATGCCACCAGCTGATGAGTCCAGGAGTGGACTGATTCCTGGGTGAGGTGAGCCCCCTCATGAGCTATCCTCCTCTGGAAGCTCCACCACTGAACACGCGAGCCTTCCGGAGGACATTTTAGATCCAGCGGTGATCCAATCCCTGTTGCCAGTGGTGCGCCTGGACTCAGCCCCACCCCTGCATCATCCTGCCCCAGGCGGGGAGCCCCGCCATTCCTCAGCCCGCTCTTCTTCCCCTTTGACTGCTTGGGGGAAGTGGCCCAGGCTGCAAGGCACTGCAGACACTGGGGGGCGGGGAGGGGTGGAGGACACGGACAAGGAGAACAAGGCGGTCAGTCCAGCGAGGGCTGTCGCCAGCCGGCTGTGCCTGGGGTCGAAACCGTTGGGGTTTCCGGGAGACCTGCAGACGGCGGAGTCCCAGAGTCGGCCCACTAGTCGGGGAGGTTGCTCAGGTGTTTATGGGCCAGTTGTCACAGTCAGTGCCCCCGACCTACCCGGAGGCCCCTGGGCGGGCCTGATTCCTGGGCTGCCCTAACCCCGGGGGGGCGGGGCGCTGGAAGGCTGGAGAAAAGCCCTCAGGCCACAGCCATAGAAGCTGAGGCCCAACTCCGGGATGGTGCAAGCACCTAACCCGGAAGTCCGGGCTCCTATTTCATCCTTCACAGAGCAGGAACAGCCCAGGGCCCCAACCCTGCTGAGTGCAACCAGGGGCCTCCCGGGGCCGAGCAGGGGCTGGGGAGCCGGCCTGGGAAGCAGGCAGGTCTGTCTTGGCCAAGCCTGCGGCCCCTCCCCCAGCTCTGGCCACTCGCTCCTGCTGCTGTGACGTTCCAGTTCTAAAAACAGACATGTAACACCTCAGGCAGATTTGCAGTCCCTTGACAGCGTCTGTCTGGCACATAAAGGGCCTCTGCTTCTTTGCACAGCTTCCCAGGGCCCCAGAACAGGTGAGGCCAGTCTCAAAGGGCTGTGGGATGCCGGCTTTCATCTAGCCACCGCCCCCCACCTTCATGCCTGCAGACGCGGGTTCTGGAGCCTCAGCTTTGGCAGTCTGGAGGGTGGTGACAGGTTGCTGACACCCCTGAACGCCACGTATGTGCCCTGGGGGACCCATCCCATTCTTCTCCCATCCAGCCCTGGGGCTGTTTTGGGTGACAACCCAGAATCTCCCACCGTTAAGGCTGGGGACTTGCAGACCAGAGCAGGGTGACTCTGCCATCAGGGATCCGGGTGCCCATGGAAGCCAGGTGTGTTTCTTGCTCTCTGCCCTCCAGGAGGGCACCACCCCGGGCCTGTCATGAAGCCTGGCAGGTGGTCAGGGGTGGCTGGTGGCTCTGGTGGGACCCAGCGATTGCTGCCTGAGTGTCCCCAGTGCCTGTCACCTTGGCCATTCTATTACCCCGGGGTTCCTGATCCTTCACAGCTGGGGTCCCCAAGGCCTCCCCTGGGGGCTCCAGGGCCAGCCTGGCGGGGGTAGACTCCCGGACAGTTGCTGGGGCTGGGCCTGGTCTCGAGGTCTCAGGCCTGTACAGTGGCCGTGGGCAGCCCTGGCCCCTGAGGTCCATCTAGGTGGGGGCCCCCTTCACTTGTCCAGCATCCTGAGCCCTGTGACACAGCTCCCGCCTCAGGACCACCTTCTACCGCAGATCCCCCCTGGGTCTAGCAAGCTTGGCTGCATCTCTAGTATTCTTGCCAACTCCAGCCAGCCCATGATCCAGGAACTGCCTTTTCCTCTGGGCACAGGGCTGAAAAAAACATCACTTTGCTTTTTAAGAAAACTTCTGTCTTTTTTTTTGACCCAGTGAGCTTCCTGCCTCAGCCTCTTGAGTGCTGAAATTACAGGTGTGCCCACCACACTGGACTCAGGTTCCTTCCCTGATAACGGGGGGGGGGGTAGTATTTCCCCACGGAGCTGGTGGAAGGGACAACAGAGATCTTTCTAGCACATCTGACTCCATTCCTGGCAGATAATGAGGGCTCGGTGACAAGGGACTGTGACGGCCCCTTCTGTCACTCACAGACTACACCATCTCTCTCTTTCTTACTGATTCTGGGAGACTCCAGTCTCTGTGACCTCCACATCTGGGTGCCAGGAGGGGCGCTGCCCCATCTATCTGCGGTGATGGAACTGTCCTTGGCTGGCCCTGGAGGTGACCCAGGCTTTCTGAAGGGTTCGAAGGCTGGCAGTGTGACTGGCATCTGGTGTGACAGATGACCGTGGACTGGGGGCTGAAACAGACCACATGTGGCTCTAGAGGCTGAGCTGTCCCGGGTCAAAGTGCCCCAAAATTCAGCAAGAAGGTAATTCTTGCTGGCTTCAGAAGAAAGCAGTGGGACCTTTAAGAGGCAGGGCCTCCTGGGAGGTCTTAGGATAGTGTAGGGGTGACTTGGAAGAATATATTAGGACCCCTGGCTTCTCTTCCTTTCTCTTT
This sequence comes from Thryonomys swinderianus, assembly GCA_004025085.1. NCBI lineage: Eukaryota > Metazoa > Chordata > Mammalia > Rodentia > Thryonomyidae > Thryonomys > Thryonomys swinderianus. The sequence goes on along the minus strand of PVIC010004248.1, from coordinate 3,280 downwards.
CCTTCTTAGTGGCCAGGAGGTGGGCAGCTTTGCTTCACTGTGTCCCCTGCCAAGTTGTGCTGCCTCACTGCAGGCCCAGACGCAGTGCGGCCAAGTGACAAAGGATGGAAACGTGTGATGTCAGGAGCCAACTAGCTCTTTCCTTTTTTAAGTTGATTAACTCAGGTATTTTGTCATGGTAATGGAAAGTTGACTAACACATTCCAGCTCCAAATATCATTGCAGTGGGGGTTAGGATCTTGACATATGCACTTTAATGGTACACAAAGATTCAGCGTATACCACTGAAAAATGGCATTTTAATTTTATTTAATTTTCTCTGTCTCACTTACTTTTGTAATATGGGATATTGAACCCAGGGCCTTTGAACTGAGCTGTAACCTCAGCCCTTTTTTGAATTTTGAAAAAAAAATTTTTTTTTAAACAGGGTCTTGCTTTGTAGTTCAGGCTGGCCCTGAGCTCACTATGTAGCCTAGGCAAGTTTTGAACTCAGCAATCCTCCTGCCTCTGCCTCCCGAGTGCTGGGATTACAGGCGTGAGCCACCACGCCTGGCACTGTGGTATGTGGTATTGATTGTTGCTGGGCGTGAGTTACTGGGGATTGAACTCAGGGCCTTGCGCTTGCGAGGCAGGTGCTGGAACCACTGAGTTAACCCTCCAGCCCTGAATTTTGAATTTTTAAAGTTTTTTTAAAAAACTGATTTTACTGGTACAAGTATATACATTTATGACCGTGAGCAACATTGAGAATTTCTACCACTGTATATGACACATCTTAATTCTCATTTTTTCCTTGAATTTTTTAATTATTTTTTTGAGACAGGGTCTCACTTTGTAGTTCAGGCTGGCCCTGAGCTCACTATGTAGCACAGGCAAGCCGCTGTGAACTCAGCAATCCTCCTGTCTCTGCCTCCCAAGTGCTGGTATTACAGGCGTGAGCCACCACGCTTGGCACTATGGTATGTGGTATTGATTGCTGGTGAATGTGAGTCACCATGCCCAGCATTATATTGGTTACCTGGGATCGAACTCAGACCTTTCGCTTGCGAGGCAGGCTCCGGAACCACTGAGCTAATCTCCAGCCCCCTCCTGCGTTCTTTTTTTTTTTTTTGCTTTTGAGACAGGGTCTCGCTTTGTAGTTCAGGCTGGCCCTAAGCTCACTATGGTGCCCAGGCAAGCCGCCGCGAACTCAGCAATCCTCCTGTCTCTACCTCCCGAGTGCTGGGACCCTCCTGCATTCTTTAAACCAGTACTCACTGAGTGCCAACTGTGTGCTGTGTACATAGGTGCTGGGACTAGGGGCATGGACCCCACTGGCAAGAGCCGCCCCCCTGGCACAGAAGAAGCTGAATTCATGAATAAGGTGACTGCAGAGAGTGACAAGGGATGTGGAAGACAACAGACTCAGAGCCAAGCTGTCCGCCATGGTGGTGTGAACAGTGCGGCCTCAGAGGGCAGGGCAGGCTTCCGGGACAGATGACCAAACTGAGAGACAAGGAGGAGATGGACAGACCGCTGGAAGACGTCCAAAGCCCAGGAGTAACACTGGGAGGTGCCAGTGCAGGCGTGGACCTGCTGCTGGAGTCCGGCTGTTCACTCCTGTACTGGAAAGACAAGAAACGACTCCCTTTATCTACAAAACTTTGCAGTATTTCTAAGCTCCTGAGCCGCGAAGAGCACTTCCTTTCTGTCCACTTAAGTGGGTTTGTTACACTGTTTTCCCTCTGGGTGGAACAGGTCTGGCCATTACGTTTTATACACGGAAGGCTTTGTCCTCAAAGTGCTTTGCTAGCGCTGTCGCAGGAACGGGAGGCCCGCTGGCTTTGGAGAAAGAAATATATTTTTGTTCCCCCACGACCCTCACCCGGCTCCACCTCCTCCTTCTTCCTTGGGACTCAGGCGCCAGAGTGCTGGGATGGCGGGCGTATCCCATCACGCCCACCTGTGTTTCTGGTTTTTGAGGTCAGAAGCCTGAGATCCAGGGGCTGGCAGGTTGGTTTCTCTAGACTGCTCTCTCGTGCGTTGTTGATGGCCGACCCTTCCCTGGGTCGGCGTGTGCCCCTCCTTCTCCATCTGTCTGGGTCCAAATCTCCCGCTTTTCTTTTTTCAGCAGTCATACTGGATTAGAGTATGGCCTTATCTCCTTATTTTCACTTAATTACTTCTCTAACAGCCATGTCTTCTGCCCCATTTCGGGATAGCAGAGTTTAGGACTTCAAGATACCAATTTTGGGGACTTGTAATTCAGCCCATGATAGTCTTAAACCAGTGGGTTTTAATGCATGTCTCTAAAAATGAATTAAGTGGTGCTGAACTTCAGCTACTTGATTTTACAGCTTTCAACACTTGTGCAAGGTAATGTCTTTTTTAAAACACTTTAAGGATGCACAGGTATTTTGCAGGCAAGAGAGGCCAGCAATCGAACCAGTCACAGACATCCATTCCATTTGGCTAGGCCTGTTGCTTGCTCGCTGGCATTTTAATCAAGGAAAAAGTCCTCTTCGCCCCAATCTTTCCTGCAGACACCGGCTCTTTTCTTCTGAGAGTCTCTTTATCTCCTTGGACACAGTTTAACAGAGAGACCTGGCGGGAAATAGGCTGATTGTCCCCAGCCGTTACAGCACCTAAGAGCTACTGTATTTGGTGATGGTGGATCTTAGCATTTCCATGTGTGCGATGGTTTGTTTATTTATATCATGGTTAAAAAAAAAACCCCACATAACACTTTCTACTTTTTGTCTTTTTTGCAGAGTGCTGGGGACAGAACCCTGTGGGAGGGAAGCACTAACCTCTGAGCTGTGTCCCCTGCCCTGCAGAAGCGTGAAGCACGGTATTATTAACCGTATACACGCGGGTACGGAGCAGGCTGACTGCTAAATTTTTTTTTCAGCACTGGGGATTGAACCCAGGGCTTTCACCCTGAGCTACATCTACAGCCTTTTTAATTCTATTTTTAAATTTTGAGACATGCTCTCATTAAGTTGCTAAGTGGTCCAGGCTGGGCTGGAAGCGGCTATCCTCCTGCCTCAGCCTCTCAGAGTGCTGGGATGATAGCGGGTGTGCACCACCATAGCTGAATAAAGACTGCATTTTTTTGGAGACAGGGTCTTGCTTTGTAGTCCAGGCTGGCCCTGAGCTCACTATGTAGCCCAGGCAAGCCTCGAACTCAGCAATCCTCCTGTCTCTGCCTCCCGAGTGCTGGGATGACAGGCGTGAGCCGCTATGCCCTGCACTGTGGTATGTGGTATTGATTGCTGGTGGGCATGAGTCACCACACCCA
>PVIC010004247.1:0-63752 GCA_004025085.1 Thryonomys swinderianus | reverse complement strand
TGCTCCTGGGCCGGCGCCTCTGCGCGCGGTGGGCTGCCGGCAAACTGGCCACGCAGGAGCCATTTAACACCTCTGAAGCAACTGGAAATGGGGTTTTCATGTGTGGTGGTGCTGAAAATTGAGAATAATGGCAGAATCATTAAAAACCGGCTTCTCGGCCCGAGACTCTTAATTGCCTCTGGTCTGTAAAGCTGACAAATAGATGCTGTGGACCCTCGTGTGAGATATCGCATCCCGGGAGCAGGAGGACGCGCCGTCCCTCATTCCCGGGCTGTCAGACCGCGTTTCTGCAGATGGATGGTGACAGGAGCCGGGAGCCGGGCGGGGCTGGACGCCTGGGCTGCGGCCTGCGCTTGCTCGGCTCTCGGCCCTCGGCCCCGGGGCGCTGGCCCAAGGATCGCCCCGCGGGGGGCCTGAGTGGACGAGGTATCGCAGCGCTGCCGGGGCAGTGGGGGAGGCGGCACCTCGGGACGTCGCTTTCCTCCCGCAGGACTTCTGAGCACCCTCACCGTGGCTCGAGCGACAGAAGTCTCAGCAGCAGGACACTTTCAGGAGCAGCGCCACACAGTGCTCTCGCGTGCGTTCCGTCTTCATCGAGGTAGACGAGAAGAGAAGCTGAAGCTAGAGTCCGGCGAGGCCTGTGCGCGACGCGGCTCCCGCTCCCTGACCTGTGTGGGAAGCTCAGGTGCAGCCTGCAGGGCGGTGCCCACGTCCCAGTGGGGAGACAGAGGCTCAGCACTGAGTGGCCTCTTCCGCTGCGCGGGACACCTGGGCCTTCTGCGTGGCTGTGGGCGAAGTGTGGCCTCAGGCGCCGCGCAGTTGGGTTCCAGTCTCAGCCCCCAGAGCCGCAGCTGCGCTTCCCTCTCGGCGCCTGCGGCTCTAGGGAACTGGCAGATTCGGGTTTGCATAAAGGGTTTTTGTGTCCAGGTGAATTGTGGGAAATGCCTTAAGACCGGGGGCTCATAGGGAAAGACTCCCCACCGCACGCCTGGGTCTAGTCTGCTCTGCTGCCCGACTCCAGGGCCAGAGAGGATGGGCCCGGGGCGTAGCCCTGGATACCCAGCTGCACTGAAGGAGCTCTGGGAAGCCGCTCTGGAAAGTAAATCGCTTTCGCCCATGAATTTCAGCAAATGGCCAGCAGATGGCAGAAGCGAGCCAGGAACGGAGCCAGAACCCTGTGAAGCCCGCAGCCTGGTGGGGTAGGAAGCGCCCACCGGATTCAGAGCCCTCCTTCAGTCTCCCCAGGGTTCTTAACAGCGCTGGGCCGGCCAGGTGGCCGCACACAGGACGTGGCTTCCAGTCGTGCCCCAGCCTGCAGGTGTGCCACCCTGGATAGGCCCAGGGGCGGCAGGGTCATGAACGGGCAGGCCTGACAGTGACTCCCAAGATCCAGTGTGGTGTGGCCGATCATTTATTCATTCAACAAGTGTCCAGCGAGTCCAGAGTCCACTTGGGTGCAGCACGCCGAGCCCCTGCTAGGTCCGGGTTGTGCGGGATGGGTCCCAGGAGATGAAGAGGACACGGGGCAGGGGTTACGCAAGGTGCGTGGGACAGCACGGGTGGGAAGAGCAAAAGAAAGGAGCGCGGGGGGGGGGGGTCCAGGAGGGCTGGGGCCTGGGCGCCCGGCAGCTGGCGGAGCTGCAGCCAGGGTCACCAGGAGGGTCACTAGGCGTTCGGCACCAGGTGCAGACCTCCCTTCACGGCGACGCCCAGGGTCAGGCCGCACGGGTGGCTGGAAAGTCCTCAGCCAAGGCTGCTCAGGGGCCTCCTGACGTCATGTCCTCTGCCAGCGCGCGCTCCTGGGGCGGCACAGCTGGCGCTCCGGACGGAGGGAGCCTCGGCCCCAGCCCTGTGCCCAGCGTGTCCCAGCACCTCCCAGGTGAGCTTGAGAGCCGAGGAAACAGAGACTGATGGTTCTTCAAGGAGGGCTGAGGAGCAGGGGGGATTTCGTGGCTGTCTAGCGCCCTCCTCCGCCTCTGATCGGCTGCCGCCCTGGCGCCCCCTGAGGTCCACTGGGTGCAAATGAGGGCCGAGGCCGGGAGGCAGGCGGGGCCTGGAGTCACCAGAGATGCTGTCTGAGAGAAGCTGAGCCAGCACTGCTTCCTGCTCGGGGACCTTACAGTCCTGCTGTGAACACACACACACACACACGGTATTATGGGGGCACACACACATATGTATTTGCACACACACACACACACACACACACACAGATAGGTACATTCATTTCTGCCCTTAAACGCCCACACACAGACATACACATGTAGCCACCCCAGCACTTAGCTCTACGCCTGTGTGCACCTCTGGGTCGTGTTTGCTGACCGGAGCTGCGCGCTGCGTGGCCTCCACAGTGCGGTTACAGGGAAGGCCTGTTAGCTCCGGGCTTCCGGAGCCCAGCAGATGGTTAGCTGGCTACCAGGCGGAAACGGCAGGGCAGAAAGTCACAGCTGCGTACTTGGTGGTGCCCAGGGAGCAGGGGCAGCACGGAGAGGAAGGAGAAAGGGAGCTGTAGACCTCAAGGCCACCCCGTGGCGTCACGCCCGGGAGCGCGCTCTGCCAGTCCGCCGGCCATTTCCTAGTCCAGCAGAGCTCGTGCGTCAGCACTGACTGCCACAGATGTCCCCAGTGCACGGGTGCAGGCCTGTGAGACACTGTCCACCGAGCGTGCACAGTCCCTCCAGGACGGCAGGTGGCAGCGCACGGTGTCCTCGCTCCGTGCCCAGGCGCCCAGCTGTCGCGACCCGGGCACCTGGCAGTGCTCACTTAGGGTTGGGGACGCACCCCGAGCACCAGTTGTTCACAGTGCTGGTCGGATCCGCCCTGAGAGGCCAGGGGGGCCGAGGTGGGCGGGCAAGTGGGGGTGCGGGGCAGCACCGCCCGGGCCTCCTGGGCGCACGGGGCTGTGGTGTCGCGCAGGGTCAGCCGCAGCCCTGGCCCGGCCTCTTCCTGGCCTTCGCGCATGCGCACCGTGGCTCCTCCTTTCCTGTGGGAGAGGGCAGCGGTGCAGGGGCCTCTCCCAGCCTGGCTCTGACCCGCGATGGCCCCGAACCTGCAGCCCGCTGGCGCCATTACATTTCCCACCCGGCGCTGCTCTGCGCAGCCAGGGATCCCCCCCCCCCCCCTGGGAGTTCACCCGGGTGCAAAGTTGAAATATTTGCTTCGTGCATTGTATGTAAGCATCCGAACCCGTAGTGCTCCTCGGGAAGCGGGTGGTGGTTTGGGGGGCCAGCAGCGTGTGATCACCTCTTCCTGCTTCACACGGTGGCACGTGCAGCGTTGACGCCTGCAGATCCCAGGAATGGCTGCTGTGTAGGAGCGCAGGGCTCTGAGCGGCTGACAGAGGGGACGTTTCGTGTGACTGTTCCGAGAAGAAGGCAATGCCTGCCACCTCTGGCCACGACCGAGGGAAATAATAAATGGGCCCGAGAACGCTGGTGGCAGGCAGGGAGCAGCCACGCCGCCGCCCAGGGTCTGCGGGGCACGCGGCATACAGCCTGCGCGGAGCCCAGTCCCTGTGACCGGCTCTGGAGCCGGAGGGGGCTCCGCCTCCCGCCCCCATCCCGGGGTGAGCCGAGCTTGCCCTTCATCAGAGCACAGCAGACGGGTCTCCCCAAGGCTGGCTTGCAAGTGGCGCCTGCGAGCCCTGACTGGTCTGCCGTGCCAGCGTGCTGCCTGGGCTGCCCGGGAGCCAACTGCGGCCGGATTTCCCTGCAGCCTTCCCTGTGGCACTCGTGCTGGGTGGGCCAGCCTGTGGTGCCTGGCAGCCTGCACCCGCCAAAAGACGCCTGTGGCCTGAAAGCTCATTTTGTAGTCGCTCCATCCTGAGAGGCGGCTTCTGTGCTGGCGGAATCCAGGCAAACAGAGTCTGCTCAGGGCTTCCTCCTCGGGCCTCCTCCGGCTTGCGTAGCTGCTGTCTGCCAGGGACGGCCATGCTGGGAAGCTGGTGATTGAAACAGCGGCCCGGGCGCAGGATAAAGCTAGAGACTTTGAGTTCATTTCCCCGATCTTCGCTCGGAGGGGCCCGTGGAAGACAGCCCAGTGAGGAAAGCCCCGGAGACCACACAGAGGTCTGTCGCATCTACTTAGCTGCCCCCGAGAGCGGGTGGGAGTGGAGCCTTCTCACAGCCCCCGGCGGTGGCAGCGGCCTGCCACGCTCATCTCTGGCTCTGGGCAGATTCTGTGGAAGGATCCGGACATGCCGAACAGAACCTGGCACCTGTGTCAGGCCGCTGGCCGAGCCCGGGCTGCACCACGTCTAGTCTGGCGGCTGTTTTCACTGCGGATTCCTGTCCAGCTGGTGGCAGCTTCCGGGGAGGGGCTGTACCTGGAGTCCGCGACCTCTCTGGGTCCCTCTCCTTCCGGTGTTTGCCGGCCAGAGTCCTCTCTGCGCAGCTGACGGACCTGTGGGACGGCATGTGTCACCGGCTAGACTGAGCTGGCTTGCGGAGAGAAGCTGGGGGGAGTCAAACGCCCCAGGGGCGGGGTGCGCTCTGAATCCCGGGGCCTGGATGCCTCTGCAGGGTGCCGGTCCGAGCCTTCCACAGCCGGGGAGCAGGTGGGCGCGGAGTGTTTTGGATCATGAGTTTGCCACCCAGAGTGCGTCCTCCCCCCTTGGGTTGCCCATGTGAAGCCTCCGGAATGAAGCTGGGTGGGGGCAACAGGAAGCCTAGAACCTGCTCCAGCAGGAGTGTCCTGTGCCAGGGGATTTGGGGGACTCTGCCCAAAACGCACAAGTTGGTCGCCTTCTTAGTGCCCTCCCCGTGAAACGGACCATGCTTTCCAGTGTGTGTTTATCTCCCTGTCTCTCCCAGTCGGCTGCCGAATGCTCCCACGTGGGCCAGTCCCCGACACCGAGCAGGCGCTCAGTGGTGTGTAATAAGGGCCGGAGCATCAGATCACCCCCAGCTCCAGTGGACTGTCTCAGACACGCTCCTCCCGACGGGCCCCTGGCTCACTGCCTCCGGCTGAAGACCTCTTGACCTCTCACAGGACACCCCTCCCCGGGGGAAAATGCATCCTGCTGGGCTTGCTGAGGAGGAGGGACCCAGGGAAACAAGAGGCACCTGGCTCTGACTGGCTGGCAGCATGCAGGTCGCCTCTGTGTTCTTTACCTCTGGAAGCTAACAGCACTGAACAGCAGGGAGGGATCCGGGCAAACTGGTGCAGAATTTCAAGAGACAGGAGAGGCCGAGCGCAGTCAGGACCCCGGCTCAGCAGACTGTGTCCAAAATGGCTGCATGGACAGAGAGAAGCTCTGGCTTTTGCACAGCTGTTGGAGGGGTCTGGTCTTTCTAGTGACGAAGCAATTGAGTTTGGCAGAACAGGCCGAGAGCAGAGAGTTCTGTAACTTTGTCCTGAAAGAAGACAGTGTCTTCTGAGTCATACGGGAACAGAGGGTCATAAACTTTGTTTATAGGACGTAGTGGTAAGTTTTATCTGTACCAGAACAAGGAGTTACAGGGAAAGGGGGAAATGGGGCTGGGAAGGGGGATTTTCTTTAAGTCCTGCTATAACTTTTTTCTTTAAGTCCTGAATAACTTCTAAGGCAAACCAAGACGTATCTAGCCCTCAGGTGCAGGGCTAGCTTGTGGGCGAGGCTTTCCCTAGATCCCACCCTTCTTTCCACTGCAGCCCACTGGCACTTGAAGAGAATGTTCATACGACAGAAGGTAATGTGGCGTGCTATCCTCCAACATAAAGTGGTAAGACAGGGCAGACACGTAACTTTGGGCCACGCCCGGTGAGAAGCCGCCTATGGGCGCCATCTTGTGATCTCCACAAAGAGCATGAGGAAGCTGACTGTCCCCTCCCGTGCTTTGCAGACAAGGAGAACACGGACTCTGGAAGGAAACTGAGTCAGCCATGGCTTGATACAATTATGAGCTCGAAACCTTCATTTCCACACGGTTCGTGAAGTTTAGACTTGGTGTCTCTTTGCTCCCCCAGGTGTGTCCCACTTTTCTTGAAAGGCTGTGACTGCATTTTGATAGAGGCTGTTAAATAATCAGGCCACTTCCCCAGCATTTGGTTATTTCCATTCTGCATTGTCCAAGGATCATGGGTTCACGTAAAACAACCAACTCAAGCGACAAATTATTCAGTGCAAGGACAGAAAGGTCTTTTGTTTGCATTTAACCTGAGTGTTGAAAGTGGATGGTGGGGATTTACTGATAAAGGAATTCCACCGTTTTCCTCATCTGGTGCTGAGAGAGTCTCAGAATCAACTCTGAGTGAAGGCACCAACTTTAAGCCATTAGCTACTTCCTAATCATGCAGAATGGAAGCTACGTCCCTTAAAATAACGCCAGACAGCTGAACATTATCTTCGCACTTCTCTGATGTTGCCTGAAGAATCCAGATGTTACCGTCATACCCACTTGGTAAACGGAGTGCCCAGCTGTGGAAACTGGCTTCTGGGTCCATGGCCACAGAAGCTGACCTGGGATGATCAGCGTCCCTGGAGCTCCGGGGCCAGCAGAGCACCGGTGTGGCCACAGCCACAAGGGAGGACGTCCCGAGTCTATTAGAAACCTTCGGCAGGAGACTCCTTAGCTGGAGACTCGAGCAAAGCATTGAGCTCCAACTTGTTTAAACTCTACAATCAAATCTGGGTCCATCAGCCTGAATAACAAGGTCCCTAACATTTACTAGGGCTTTTTATATATTATCACACTGAGTCCTCACAACATTGTGAGGAGGATCTTTACCTACTATGATTCAAAGAGGGGGAGAGGTGTCCCCAGGCTAGGCCTCACTGAGTGTATGAGGAGGGTAAAATCTCAGTGCAGAGGTGGTTTTACTATGCTTCTATTTGGGTCAAGCTGACCTTTCTTTTCTCATAGCTCAGCTGAACTCCTGGTTTTCGATATTAAATTGATTTTGTGATGCAGACAATAATTTTTAGTCTTTTTGTTGTTGTTGTTTTGGGTACTGTGGATCAAACTCTGGACCTTGTGCTGTGAGGCAGATGCCAGAACCACTGAGCTAAATCCCCAGCCCTCAGATAATAGTTTTAATGTTTATGTTGTCATCTTTAAAAATCGCTGTGTGTTCGTGGAATGTTATGTGTCCACTCATTGTCGGTGAATGTTGGCATTTTCATACTCTAACTTATTAGAAATGACCACTGTACCATATCATGCACTAAAAATTCTGCATATTTGGTGCTATTCATGTAACTTGATTTCATTTGTGATATCTTTTGATTCTTTGCCAAGCTACACTACTTTACTGAATTGTCACCAATTAATACAATTTCAGTGTCTGGCAAGATGATTTCTCAGCACCGCCCTTTTAAATAATTTTCAGGGCAATGAAATGTTTTAAACGGCATGCAGAGTCCAAAGACGCATTACCCCATATATCACCCCCCCCCCATGTTTTGCTGACTGGTCCCACTGGGCATTCTAACCTCGCCCAAGGAATGAAGAGCTGGAGCCCAGACAGCCGGAAAGCATTTGGGAAGTAAAGTATGCATTTATATTTGAAAGGTTCTAAGGAATCCTGCAGCTAACAAATCCTTTTAGCTTGATGTCCCCATGTTTCCATGGGTCTTATTTTATAACACAGACTTACACCCTTTCCAGAGAGCATGCTCTGGGGCACACTGGCTCATAAGACCGAGCGTTCACCCAAAGCTATTTATCCAGAGGAGCCTGGGGCTGGTGGGTGGGAGGGGCCGGGAGCTCGGGAGTGGCAGGACTTGGCTGTCACGGTGTCCATTTGTCATGGGACAGGCAGCACGATGAGCCACCCAGCAGAGAAGCATTCAGGTGATGGTGCTGACCGCCGAGAAGGAAGAGGCCCATGTGTGTCTCCTTTCAGAGTCTTTGAAACAGTGACACTCAACCATTTTAGGGCTGATGGTTTCAGGATAGAGCTGGAGTGCACCCTCTTGAACAGATAGAAACAGACAAGGATGTATGTATATAATTTTGCTTATTTAACACCACGTATATAGGAACCTACCTTTTCCACTCAACTGAGATGTCAAAGATAGTATTATTAATCAGTGAGCATATTTCACTATCATTGTACTTAATGCCGCAGAGCATTTATCTGAATACATCCTCATTTTTAACAAAATAAATCAACCATTGGCAGAAAGATCTGTGTACATTTTTCTGACTTCTGCAATAGTTTCTTTAGGATAAATTCTTGGCTATAGAATTGTTGGGACTAGAGATATGAGCATTTTACATTTTTATACAAAAATGCAAACTGCCTTCCAGAGGCGAGGTACTACTTTGCATTTGCTGCAAGACTACACAAAATTGCTTGCTTCCTCAGTGCTCGCTAGCACAGGCTCTCAGCGGCATTTTATTTCTTTGCCAGTCTGGCTGGTGAGAATGGTATTTCATTCTAACTTATCTGATTGATAACGGGCTTGAAGAGACCCATTAGTCTCTTGCATTTCTTCTTTTTGGTGACATGACCGTCCAGATCCTTTGCCAGTGTTTTGATTGTTGTATTGATTTCTTATTGACTCAGAGTAGCTCTTTCTATACTGGGTACATTAGCCCTTTGTGACAGAGTCATGAATTTGTCAACATTTGACTTCCTTAATGGCGTTTAAAGCCATTCTGATGTTATAAGTTTTTACGCTGCTCAATTTATGCCTTATTTCATGTTATTTTACGTTTCCTGATGCTGATATGTTCAGAAAAGTGAATGACTCTACTGTAGAATTATGTACATATTCTGGTAGATTTCCTTTTAGCAGCTTTTGCTTTTGTTTTGCTTGACTTTTGGCTTAAGCCCTTCTTATCTCAGAAATTCATTTTGCAGTAGGGATGGATTTATATCCAGGTTCATATTTTCCAAATGGCTATTCAGATATTCCATTTGCATACTCTAACTTATTAGAAATGACCACTGTACCATATCATACGCTAGAAACTCTGTATATTTGGTGCTATCCATGTAACTTGATTTTGTGATATCTTTTGATTCTTTGCCAGGTTATACTGCTTTACTAAACTGTTACTAATTAATATAATTCTAGTATCTAGCAAGATGATTTCTTTTAAATAATTTTCATGGCCTATGATTTTTCTATTCCATGTAAATTTTATTTTAGCTTAGTTTAGTTTTCGAGCCAGGATCATGCTTTGTAGTTCAGGCTGACCCTTATACAGCCCAGGCCAGCCTCAACCTCACAGCAATCCTCCTGCCTCTGCCTCCCAAGTGCTGAGATTACAGGTGTGAGCCACTATGCCCGGCATTGTGATATGAGGATCGAACTCAGGACCTTGCACTTGCCGGGCAGACACTGGAACCACTGAGCTAAATCCCTGGCCCTCCAGGTGAATTTTAGAATCACTCTTTTTTATTTTATTTTTTTACCAAGTTAAAATATATTACACACTGACATATTAAGTTGATGACTGATTTAGGAAAATTATATTTTAATCATTCTGAGACTTTTTATCCAATAAAAAAGACTAGGATATTCACTTACTCAAATATTTTGAAATGATCTGTTTGATCTTGTCTTTAGCTTCATACATGCCCTGTACATTAGTGTGATTTTTCAGGTGTGTTAGAGCTTGGCCTTATTACAATTTTCTAAATTCATGTGTTTTCTCTAACTTGTCATATCTTACGCATGAGGGAGTATTGATTACTTTGAATTATTTGCACCTAGTCATGTTTCTTAATATTTTTCTTTTATTTTAGGTATGTTCAGGGGTTCTCATTACCTACAAAAATATATCTGTTTTGTCCCTCCCTCCGTTCGTGACTTCGCTCAGCACCCCCAGGACATTTTACAGTAGAGACGGAGAACACTGTTAGGTTGTCTTTGTCACCAATGGTTCTAGTACCTTTCTAGTTGGTTATGATGGTTATTGTGGAACTGGAATACGCAGTTTTAAAGACTCTATAACCACCATTCGGCAGCATCAGAGGTGGGCGTTAAATTCTACCGAATGTCTCTCCGGCCTCTAAGGCGGGAACTGACGGCGTGTTTCCGTTTCCTTCATCCCACCAGAGTTGTGAAGAGATTTTTACGTTTCCTTGGACTGACTTCTCTCGTCCTGTGACAGATTGGTTGGCAGCACTGTGGGGCGCATCTGCGTGCTGGCACCTTCTCAAGACTTTCACGTGCATCTCTACTTACCTTCCGTGGAGGGTCTGTCGGGCCCTCGCCTCCGGGTGATGCCAGCTTCCTGAATGACCTTTTTTCTTTCTCAGTGTGTTGAGGCAGAAATAGTCTAGAAATATTCGGTTCCTTGAAGATTTGAGAGAATCAGACATGGCGAACAGTAGCTCACGCTGCAGCGTGACTGGGAGCGTCCGGAAGTGAGGGCTGCTGGGGCAGTGGACTCTCGGCGGCGGGCAGTGAGGGTCTGCTGTGTGCCTGCTGAGAGAAGGACGCTGGGCTGGGGACCACGGTGCTGTGAGGTGCCAGGCACTGCCCGGCAGGGCAGCCCCTCCAGGCCCGCAGCGGGCCCCCGCCAGGCTGGTGGCGTCAGGCCCCGACGCTGGTTAATTAAGGGGCCCTCGAAGGTTCTTCGCTTTTCCTGACACAAACACTTGTGCCCCTCTTGAGCCCGAGGCTGTGTTTTGCACCACATAGGCCCCGCAGCAGGGCCTGACGCTGGCAGCTGAGCCTTGGAGGAGTGGCTTTGATTTCTCCAGCGGGCCAGACGTTGCTTCCCTGGCTTTTTGCACAGGAACAAGGCCAGTCAGCTCTGTGGGCATCTTGCAGCAGCGATTGGGTTTGATCAAACCATGGCGTGACTGGCAGAGCTCCTGCCTGTCTCGATTATGTGTGTGGCAGCCCTGCCCCGCCTCACCCAGGCTTCCCCGGGCACTTCGGTCCATTTCGTTCCATTTCAGATGTGCAGCCCAGCGCATCGGACCGTGCCTCACCGCAGCCGGGCACCCAGGAGGACGCCGCGTCCCAGCACGCGCTGCTTCCCCGCCAGGTGGCTGTGTCCTCGCCGACGCGGTCTGGTCTGTGCCGTGTGTGGCACGAGTGGGAGGCCTGGCCTTCTCCTTCCCCTCTCACGGCTCTGTCGGCGCACGGCTCTCCGTGGCCTCTGAGCCCTCACCCTGTCCCCGCTCACCGGGCAGGGTCACTCCCTATCACAGGCTCTGGGACCAGTGCAGTTCGTGTCTGCAGCGGCCACAGAAAGCTCCTGACAGCCCTGGGTCAGGGCCTTAGCCTTCCGCGGTGTCGACAGCAGTGGGCTTTGCGGAGTGCTGCTATCTTGAGCACCAGAAGTGTGGGTGGCGTCTCCGGTCTCTGCACACTAGACGCTAGCAGGACCCGGTCCCCAGAATGACAAGCCAAACGCTCTAGACCAAGCCAGCTGCCCCCGGGAGGCAGACTGCCAGAGAGGGAGCAGGCTCTGAGGAAGGTCCGCCGGGGTGTCTCGCTGAAGGGCGGCTGGCCCAGGCTGGCCCAGGATCCGCCTCCCCTTGGCTCGGCCTGACGCCTGCAGCTTCTCCGCTGTCCTCTCCACCCCGGACGTCCCTGGGCCTCCTGGGAGCACAGCGGCCCTGGGTTCTTGGCCAGGGGCCTCTGTCCCCTCTTTCTCAGAAGCGCCCATGTCTTTTTCCTCTTATTGGCTCCTCTTTCTAGTAGGATGAAAATCGCTGCCATCTGGGCTGTTGGCTGTAGCGACTGTCACTCACCTGTTTCCAAGTTGATCTTTTGCTCGGGAAGCTAAAATGGTCTCCCTTTCCTCAGAATTACCATTTTTAGATCAATTTAAGTAATCTGTCCCAATTTGCTCAGCACGCCTTTAGGTCCCTGTCTGCACAGGGAGAAATCCACATCCACTGAGCTCCACGGAGAACAAGAAAGGCTGTGTGAGCGCTCGGCCCAGACGGCCGCCTCCGACAACGACCCCTCATTACGCAGTCACCTGCGAGTCCACAAAGGCATAATTGACACAGTAGACTGCATATTCCTTGGCCCTTTTAATATCTCTTCTGATGTGATAAAATTAGTTTCTTCCTAAACCACAAAAGAGAAAGAAATGCCCTTTTTAAGCAAATGTGTAGAAAAAGCTTCTATTTGTCTGGATCAGTTAAAAGTGGCCCCATCTGAAGTCAAGGGTGGACATCAGATGACCTTCAAGGCGGCATCTAGACTTAAGATGTTAGATTTCTTCCCTTTTGATTAGAAAAAAAAAAAACACCAAAAACCTTTCTTGACACTTCAGAGTGATCTTAGTACAATGAGCATCGGGAAGGGGGAGGGGTAGAAGGGAGTGTGAGGATCTCGTGGGATCTGGGCTCTGAGTCGAGGGCCCAGGATGGGAAGGGAGAGTGGATGGTTTGGGGCCCCCTGTGGAGCCCCGACCTGGTCCGTGCGGTCATGTCCCCTGCCCTGGCAGGAGAGGATTCCCTGTAGACGGGGGCTCTCCTGGAAGGCTCCCCCGTCGCCACTTGGCTTTCCCAGCGTCCCCTCTACTACCTGCAGGACTGAGGTCTCAGGCTTAGCAGTGTCCAGGGGCCTCAGGCTCCCCAAGAGGAGCAGGGATCTGAGCCCTTGCTGTCTGACCCCAAGCCAAGCTCATTAAATCAAAATGAACATGCAGGGTTGAGGGAGAATCCATCTTGCTTGGTTTTCTTCCCCTAATCAAGGAAACTACCCTGAAGACCTAAGAATATGTGTAAGACTGTAAAAACCAATTAAAACAGGGCCTTGGGGAACGCTCCTGGTCCTGAACTTCCCCAGGTCATGGCACCCACAGCTTCCTCTGGCAGATGCGAGGTCTCACCCCGACAGAGAGTGCGCAGCAGTGAGCTCCGACTACGAGGTCCCCGGAGATGCGGGCTCCGGGTGGGCTGGCGGCGCCTGCGGAGGCATGAGGTCTCCGTTCTCCGGGCTGCCCCATGAAAGAAGGTGCTGAGAAAGGGACAAATGACATTTTGTGGACCTAATTTCGAGAGGGAACTCTGTGCTAAAAGCATAGAACAGACAGATGAGGCAGGTAGTTGTTTCTCTGCTCGTGAATCATGGAACTTGTGCAGAAGGGGTGGATGTCACGGTGGCTAAGGACACGGGGTTTACAGCTCGTCACACCTAGGGCAGTGCCCGACTGGCCTTGTCTTGGCCTTGGGAAGTTGCTAGATGTGTTTTCTCGTCTGTAACGTGGAGGTGGCTATAGTGGCATCAACGCTCCTGTGTGCAGCACCTCAGCCAGCAAGCAGGTGATGGAGGAGCTGGGACTTGTGCACCCAGGGCCATGGGTCACGTTGCCTCCACTCCGTCCTGGCCTCTGTTTGCTGTGTGATCTTTGCTCAGAAATGTCTCCAGCCTCCATTTCATACCGGACAAAGATAAGAATAGAAAAGGTAGAGCAGAAGGAGAAGGAGAAGGAGAAGGAGAATCACCTCCCAGGTTGGATGGGGAACATGCTGGTGACAGAAAGGAAACTTCTTCATCAACTGCAAAACACTCGGAGGCAGAGGCAGGACAGCGGGCCACACTTGATGGTGGGGAGTTCTCAGGCTCCCTCCCTAGTTTCCTCAACCAGAAAGATGGCGTGCTCTCACTCACCCATGTTCTTCCTTCCCAAGACTCGGGGCAGGACTGTGAAGTCGGGACCTGGAAGAGGAACAAGGACCGAGGCCGGCAGGTGGGAGGGAGGTCCTCGCAACCCTCGTCATGGGGAGCCCGGGTTGCAGGTGATACGGGGAGGAAACGTGGGGATTCTGCGGAGGCCACAGCAGCATGGTGAGGAGGTGGGCTTAAAGGAGGAAAGGGCTTGGAGCAGGACACAGGATGTGGAAATAATTCAGGAGAAGAAGAGCCTAGAGGAGTGATGTCATCAGTAATCCGTAGGAGCCCTGACCAGGTGTGTGGGGAGAAGTGGCAGACAGCAGTCGGTCGCCAACCTCTTTCAGAAGCTTCCGTAAGTGTTATTCCATGGAAACGGGGCTACCCAGGGCGCTGGCATATAGTGGGACACATCATGAACACAGTTTTCAACATTCCCTGAAAATTAGCCATTTTACCACAGAGGCAGTGGTTACTGCTCAGAGAGGGCTAAGTCTTTTCTCCTTGGAGTCTTTCCCAGACCATAAATTTTTTTTTTTTAGACAGGGTCTCCCTTTGTAGTTCAGGCTGGCCCTGAGCTCACTATGTAGGCCAGGCAAGCCTCCAACTCAGTAATCCTCCTGCCTCTGCCTCCCGAGTGCTGGGATGACAGGCGTGAGTCACCACGCCCAGCATTGTATGTGGTTACCGGGGATCGAACTCAGGACTTTGCACTTGCAAGGCAGGCGCTGGAACCACTGAACTAATCTCCGGCCCCAGACTATAGATTTTTACAATGTCTGGATCCTTGGATTGTAGCCTACTTGCTTAGTATAGGTTCTGGATTCATCTTAGTCACGAATGTTCAACTGTATTGAACAGTTATTATTATTATTATTAGTTTTGTTGTTCCATCAGCTGTCTCGTTGATTGTTTAAAGACGTCGCGGGAGTCTGTGCCACACACACGCTGGGCAGCAGGATGAGGAGACCTGGTCACCAGGACTTCCGAGGAACTGAAGACTAAGACCCTGGAAGGCCGGCTTGGGCTTCGAGATGAGGGCAGCAGCGTGGCAGGGGTGCCAGGGAAGTGGGCGAGGCGGAGGGCACCTGATACGCCACAGGATGGCTGAAAACACGTAGAGGTCATAGCATTTTCTCATGTATTCTCTTGTCACTTATGTTCTCTTGCTTCCTTATCTTGCTCTGAATATAAATGTGATGGAATTCAACCTATCCAATTGCAATAAATTCCAAATAACTACATACATAAACATTTAGGAGAAGCAACAGTGTACTGTTCACTTAATGTAATTTCCCATGCATGCCATTGATTTTTGAATTTTCAAAAATTTTATCTAAGGTCCATGTTGGAATATACCAGGAGCCATTCATGCCACTCTTTTTTTTTTTTTTTCTAAAAATGATGGTTATTTTTAATGACAATTGATGCATCCTAATAGATAAATTGACAAGGTACTTTAATTGACTCTGTGCACATTATTTATCTTTGAACCATCACATGATAGGCGTGTGACATCCAGCATCTCAGTTACCCTCGCGAGCCCTGGAATTGTCTTCACTTCGAGGTGGAGAAACTGAAGGGCAGGGTGACTGGCTGAGTGACTTGCCCGTGGTGCGCTTGGTGAGGAGGAGCGCGCCGGGTCAGGCGTCAGGCCCCGGCCGACGCGAGCTCCTGAGGCTGCAGGTTGGGATGAGGGGCCTGCGTCCCGCAGTCCAGGGCTCACCCCTGCCATCCGTGCTCCGTTCCCTGCGTTTGAGCCGGAGGGGTGTTTGTGCAGAGAGACCCTTGGGGAACCGCTACCGTGTGCAGACTTGATGATCCTGTGTGACATTATCGGTATCAGCGGCCATCGCGAAATGAAGTTTGGGAGGTGGAAGGGGGGGGCGCTTGTGATCTTTCATGATCACCCTGCTTTGCTGGTGGAGGGAGGGAGTGGGGGGCAGAGCTTCGGGGCTGTGGGCGCTCTGATGGAATCTATCTGTCACAGTAAGGCAGTGGGGAGTCTCTCACCGTCTGCGGGCGAACTCACAGGACTCCAACCAGGGGTTTTTGGGTGAACGTACTCTGCGCCATCAAGGCAGATTGAGAGTGACCGCGGAGTCCGTGACACGGTTACTCCCCGGGGCCGGGACGATGCTCACGCACCTCCCGGACCCGGCGGCTGCTGGTGTGCTGAGGCTGATCCCGGCTGTCAGCGCAGGACCCGCTCGGTGTGGGATTCCACAGCTGGGCCTTGTACTGGCTGCCTGCCAGGATCAAAGTCTCCGTTTCTGACCACGGTCAGCTTCTCCCTTTGGATGCCACAGGACCGGACCAGGGCCAACAGGGTGCCCTCTGGCCATGTTTCATCTCCTGTGAAGCATCTGCCTAGTTTCCACCTCCCTAGTTTCCTAAGTGGGAGGCTCACCACAGCCTGATTCCGAATTTCCAGTCTTACTCATATCATATTCCAAATCATTCGCCAAATCCTGCTTTTCTATTTCTTCACCCTCTTCGGAGTCTGCCTGCCTTCCTGCACTCACCAGCACCCCTCCAGCCATGCCAACATCCTTTTTGGCATGAGTCTCCTGCGGTCTTTCTCCTTCTCTCCTTGTTAATCCGTCCTCCATGACTGAGCCAGAATGACATCTGGTCAACCTTCCTTCCAGCCCTCTGTGGCTCCTCAGGCCAAAGCTCTAGGTCCCCCGAGATCCCAGACCCTCCCCTGGCCCTAACCAACTTCTTGTACCTCATTCTGCTCCTGCCTCTCTGGTCCACAAGTGCTAGTCTCCTTTTGGGGTCTCTAACAGAGCACATTCTTTGAACTCAGCCTTTGCAAATGCTGCCCCCTCTGCCCAGAACAGCCTTTGTGACTCCTCTATCTGGGCAACTCTTGCTAACCTGCCCGGTCTCAGGGCTGACTTCTTCATGTGGACTCCTCTGAATCTAGCACGAGCAACTATTTCCATAGCCTTTGTAATGTACGGGGCACTGAGAACTTTATATATGTTAACCTGTCCAATCCTCATACTAACCTAGGACATAGGTAGCATAGGATCATAATTTGCAGATGGGGAAACTGAGGCAGTGCATGAACTTGCCTAAGGTCACATAGTAAATTGAGGAGCTAGGACCAGAGGCACAGTGGTTTCCTCGGTGCATGGTGTCCCACCCATGGCCAGAGGCCCCGCGGACCCCGGGCCTGACACTCATGGTCACTCCGAGTGGGTGTCATCCTGTCCTACCAAGGGACTTTTAAAGCCCTGGCTACTGGGACCAGGAAAACATCTCACTGCATCTGCAAGTGCCTCTCCTAGGCGCGGCCCCTCAGCGGTTGGCCTGCCAGGTCCGCAGACCCAGCTTTGCCAGCGTGGCTGTTGGCAAGGGGCGGGGGTCCCACTGCCGCCCCCACTGTGATCTCCATCGCTCAGTGTGGAGCTCAAGGCAGGACCCGTGGGTGCCCCGCTGCTATTTGTTGGCTGATTGAATTATGGACTTTTATGGGGAGATTAAATAAACTAGGGCAGACGTAGCCCTCAGGACTTCGATGGATGCGTGTGCAGCTCAGTCCTACAACAGCAGGGAGCCCGCTGGGTTAGGAAGTGACGGCACCGAGACACGTGCCCCGTGTGGAGCCTGGCCTCCCTGTCTCCGCCTGGCCTCCCGGTGCGGGCCGCCTCGCTTCCCAGGACCTGCTGCTCTCTAACACGAGTGTGCGGGGAGAGCTGGGCGCAGGGCCAGGGACAGCTGGCCGGGGTGCGGCCCCAGACACAGGTTCCAGGAGGGACTCAGATCCCTAGAACCTGGGGCGACTGGGCCCTGGGAAGATGCAGCCCGTCAGAAGCAGACAACGGAGGGTCAGAACCCGGGTCCTGCCCCTGGTTCCGGGCCTTGAAGTCTTGCTCGTCTGGCCCAGCCCCCACAGCTCCCCGGAGTGAACCGGTCAGGGCCTCCCGGCCTCTGAGTTCCTGTGAAATCTGGACTCAGCTGGCCGGGGTCCGGTCTCTTCCCTGTGCTCCTGAAGCCCGTGGGCCTCTGTCCCCTGTCGCAGGACCTCCCCATGTGTGTACTGCGCTCCGGGGGTGACGACCCCAGATGGCCTCGCAGTGGCTCTCGGGGATCTGGGCGTGGACTGTCTCCAGGGAGGATCTCCCTGTACCGTGTCTGAAAGCTCGCAGTACCTGGTCCCCCGGTCGTTCAGCCCCTGCCTTGCGCACCGCGGCTCCGCAGGACACTTACTGCGCTCCTAGGAAGGGAGCCCGCGGGGGCGTGGGCACCCCTGGGCTGTGCCCGGCAGGAGCAGGTGCAGTGGGAGGAGCCTGCGCGTCTGCGGGAGGAGTGGCGAGTGCTGCGCAGGCGCACAGTGAGCCTGGACCGAAACGGCCGCTCTGAGCAGCTTCGTCTAGTTTGGTTCTCAGGATCTGTATGCAGGGTTATAGTTACTGCACGGAGTTCGGGTGTTAATGGAGTTGTAAAGAATTCTGAAACCTGTCTACAAAGCCAGTGTGTGTTTATAACTTTTCTAACGTGAAGGAAATGCTTTTTATGAGAAATTTACAAATTACATTTTGTGTAACGAAAATAGAAATTACCAGTAATATTTCTGAACAATATTCACTCCACTGAACATAATATAGATGTTTATATTTTGGTATTCCGGTTTCTTTTTTCAAATTGTGGTAAAATACACATAACGTAGAGTTTATCCTTGTGGCCGGTTTTAAATGTGTAGCCGGAGGCAGGAGAGACACCCACGCCAGCTGCAGGATAGTCTTTTCTCTTCTCAAATCCACGTGATCCCGGCACTGTTGGGCTGTGTCTGCAGTGGGGCGTCCATCTGTCCACAGCGAGATGCGACCACCTGCCTGGGGGCCTCTCCTTCACCCCCAGGCCTGGGCTCTGCCGGCTCCCTTC
Source organism: Thryonomys swinderianus (assembly GCA_004025085.1). Classification (NCBI taxonomy): domain Eukaryota; kingdom Metazoa; phylum Chordata; class Mammalia; order Rodentia; family Thryonomyidae; genus Thryonomys; species Thryonomys swinderianus. Next base: position 45,337 of record PVIC010004247.1, on the reverse strand, counting down.
GTCCTCCCAGCCCCTGCCCACCCAGCTCATGTCGTCTTCCTGAGAGCCAGTCTGATCCAGTTGTGACTGGTCGTGACCACACGAAGGCCAGGCATGGGGGGTCCGAGGGCCCAGTTAAGCTTCAGTGTGGGGCTTGGTGCAGTGATCCTCCATGTCCCTAGTGAGCCCCTGGGCATGTTGGGGAGGCCTGGATAGTGCTGCCCGTCCTGTTCTGGCAGCCCCCGTCTGGGATGGGATGTGGGCAGCCGGGCAATGGCTCTTCCTGTGGGGCAGCCCTGCCCGGGGCTTCCTCCTTCCTCAGCAGTCCTTGCCTCTCCCTGGGTGAGCAGAAGGGGGAGTGCCAGTCTGGGTGGTGCCTGGCATGTCTCCCTCCAGCTGTAGTAGACACATGGTGAGAGCTGGAGTCTGCTGTCAGCTGGGAGGATGGGGGGGGGCTTGCAAGGTGCCAAGGGACAGTGGGTGAAGTCCTGGGGTGGGGCCTTGGGGCGCAGGGAGGGTGGGCTGCTGGGGAACACGAGGGGACCCTGGCACATGAGGTGACCACAACCAGGGCTGGGGGGTGCAGAACTGGGAGAGAAGTGGGTCCAAACTCAACCGACAAGGTACCATGTTGGGGTCGGGCAGCAGGGGCAGGGGAGCCCGGCCTAGGTGACACCAACTCCGCTCCAAAGGTGTGGGTGCCGTCACCTCAGGCTCCCCTGCATGCAGGGCCCTCGGGATCCCCCTCTAGCAGGCAGCCATCAGCAGCTGTGACAGGGGCCTCACCGTGAGACTTCCTGTATATTGGGGTGCTGGGGGTCACAGCCCACAGGGGCCCTGGCCTTGCGAGTGGGGATGTGGAGGAAGCAGCATGGATGCCGTCCATTCCCGGTCCAGCTGCCCCACCAGGCTGGATGCGTCTGGACAAAACTGGCAAAGATCGTGTGCCCAACGGGAAGGACAGTATGCTCCTTGTTCAGAATTTGACTGTTAGTTTCCCTAAGAGGCCGATGCTGCTGCCTCCCTGCTTGCTTCCCCTTTGCCCTCCGGACCTGTAGAGGCCTGTGCTCTGCTCAGCAGCTGCGGGTGTATCTGCAGCTGGCTCCTCGTGGGCAGCTGCTCGCTGCGTGACCTGGCTCCAGGCTTGGCATCCGGGAGGCACCTGCCACCTGATGCGGACCAGGCCCAGCGCGGGGCTTCGTGTCTGTCCGGGATCTCTGGAGTCTTCGCCAGGACACGGCTTCCTGGAAGCACTGGATTATTGCTGACAACTTCACAGAGTGGAGCAGACGGTGCGGGAGGAAACCAAAGGCCGCCCGAGCGCCCACGAGGCCCCCAGAAATCCACCTTTCCTCGTGGTGGACCAAGGCCGTGGAGCGCTCTCCCCACGTCTCATGGCGGGAGCCGTCACCTAGGCTGCGTCTGCGGCCTGGCTGTGCGCGGTCGGCTGTGCACGTGACGGTGCTCGCGCCTCCTGACACGTCTTCGGTCTCCTCTGTCAGAGCGTTTCCCTGCGGACGGCCTGTGTTTCCCTGCTCAGGTTCCTTCCTGAGTATTTAGTTTTTCACGATGCTATTGTGAATGGTGTTTTTCTCCCAATTTCATCACAGTGGGTTCATTATTGGTATGCAGGCCTCTTAAAAAAAAAAAATATATATATATATATTTTGAGACAGAGATTTACTAAGTTGCCCAAGCTGGGCTCAAGCATTCCGCTCTCCTGCCTCCGCCCCCAGGGCGCTAGGATCACAGGTGTGCGCCGCCATGAAGCGTGGGTTGTCACTTCACTTCCCGATGACAGGTGGTAGCAGCACCTGTCAGGACAGCAGCCCTGGGGAGCAGCAAACCCTCCTTTCTTGCCACTCCGCCCTGCTATGGGCCCAGCCGTGGCTGTGGCTCTGTGGGGGACAGCACTTTTCACGTCGCAGGCATCCTGGGGCAGGCGGCCAAGGGTTATTTATGGAGCACTGTGCCATTTCATCAAGATGTATTACTGAATTCGCGATCTCTTGGCTGGCATTCTTTCAATTACCTTGGCAAGGAGATGACAAGGGGTGGTGGGGAATCCTGGGGGGACAGGAGCAAAGTCACGGTGGGGGGGGGCAGGCGGGCTGCTTGCGTCCAGGAGAGGCTCCAGTCCTGTCTTCTGCAGGGCCACTTTGTAAGACATTTCTCTGGAAACCTGTGTCCTACAGAACGCTTTCTGATTTCACTACTTGCTGAGGACGACAGCTCTGCCCCCTGGAATAGAAGTTTGGGCATGTGCTCTGGAAACGCGGAAATACCTCCTGGCACACACTGGTCTCTAACGTGCAGCAGGGGCCGTCCTATCTCTGCTCACTGGACCTAAGACCCTGGTTCGCTTTGGGGACCGACCTGAGCAGTGCTCTGCCTGGCTGGCCATGTGCCGCCCAGCTGCCTTTGGGGACACCCCTCTCTTTCTCTATGGGACTCGCAGCCCAGGAACTGCACTTCCCAAGCTCTCTTGCTCTGACCTCCGCCTGGTAGCAGTGGCCACAGCAGGAGACAGAAAGGAGGCTGGGCGGTTTCTCCTCTGCCTTTGGCCGTGAGGCATGGTCTTCAGCACTGGATGCATTTCTTGGTGGCTCCAGCTACCACGGGAGAGCAAGCTTCCTCCTGTCCCAGTGCCAGCAGCACACTCCAGCCCTGACTCCCTCTCCCGGACACGGACTTGGGCCGGACTGACCTCTTCCTGAATGGGACCTGAGGGTGACTGTCCACGTGGAGAGTGTAACCTGGGCTTCTGAGCAGAGCCGCTGCTGCCCTACACACACACACACACACACACACACACACACACACACACGCACGCACACACATGCACACACACACGCACACGCAGCCAGGTCCCTGGCTGACAGGCTGAGACCTCTGTGGACCCTGACCAGTACCGCCGCCCTCAGCCACCCTACAGCTGTGGGATGTTTGCTGACCTCAGGGGATTCTCCCCTGGCTTCTGCCCACCTCGTGTGTTCTTCTGAGTCTGTGCCTACCGACAGCCCTGCTAGCAGCTGCTGAGGCTGGTGGGGACGCGGAGCCCTGCGCCCGGCCCCAGCTCGGTGGCGCCCCCCCCCCCCCCCCGCCTCTGGAATCCCACGGTGCAGCCCCATCTCTGGCGGAGCCACTTTGGAAGTCTCGGCACTGCTTTAGCAGAACTCGAACGCGGCGCCCCAGGGTCCTGCCCAGCGTGAGCAGTGCCCAGCGGGGGTGTGGGCGGGCTCGGTTCTCTGGTTCTGCGGCTGCCCGGCTCCCGAGCGCTTGCAGGTGTTATAGGACTCCAGCTGGACCCGCTTCGCTGGCTTCGCAGTGGGAGTCCGAGGCGGGCCCAGCTGAGCCCTTCTCAGCGCTGGCAGCAGAGTCTGGCAGAGGCAAACGGGGTCTCCCGGGTCCTGGCTGATAAGCCGAGACCTCCCTGGACCTCACTAAGATTCTCTCACTGCACGCGGGTCCCGTGCGCGCCAGAAAGCCCTGCGGCCCTCGGCACAAAGGAGTCTGGGACCCACGGATGCTCTGTAAACAGCAGCGGTTACTGTCGTTATCATGACGGCGTCGTTACTTTTATTAAGAACACGCTGCTGTGCAGGCTGTTTCCTCTGCGCCATTCCTGAGCCCCAGGAGCCCGTGGCCCACGGCCGCCCTCTGCAGGCGCCGATCCAGGGTTCCGGACGCGGCTCAGCCCTCGTTCTCCGCGGTTCACTTTCAACTGCCTTTTAATGGGAGAGAGATAAAGTGAAATCACAGCCTTGGGTAGCTGCTTGCTCGGGAGGCGGGGAGCAGCCCGGCCCTTTGTATCATATACTATAGCTGCGTTTATAGTCCCCAGAGCAGAGGAACAGATCGCAAATCAGATCATTTATTGCCGCTGCTAGCTCAGCGAGGAGAAAATTCCCGAGGGGAGAGGGGCGGAGTCTGGCTGTGAGTGTAGCACTTTGGCCCCCGGAGCTCCCGCGGACCTGATCCAACGCTCCAGCAGCAGTGGCTTGTGAGCGCAGTAAACTGACGTCTTCTCTCTCCCTCTCTCTCTCTCTCTCTTTCTCTGTCTCTCATATATATTTTCTGCTTATCAACATATCAGTGTGTACAAAGGGAGATGGGGAGGCTCTCTCTCTAACCAGGAATCTGCAAAAACAAAACAGCGGTCGAAAGAGGACACGAAGAGGCCCGAGGCCCTGTGTGTTATCCAAGGCCTTCAGGCCTCTCCGAGTGTCCTTTTCGGAGAAACCCAGCTGTCTTCTTTCAGGCTCGGGGAGGCCGGAGTCAGGAGTGCTGCCCTGTGTTCCTGCGGGGTAGCCAGAGCCTCGACTGACCGTGCGGGTTGTGTCCATCAAAGCTGCCTGGGACCCTGCAGGACAGCCCGGGCCACGCACAGGCACTCAGTGGATGGCGTTCCTTAGTGACGGCCTGTGAGCCACACTTGAGCCAGAGCTGTGTCCAAAATCCAGCATGTTTTCTAGATCCTTCTCCCTCTGCTTTATGCTGTACTTGTCATATACATCGACACAGTACATCGACACAGACTGGAACCCGCCACAGGTAGGTTCAAACGTAGTTTTAAAGTCGCAAGAGAGGAGTCCTCACATTTCCTCGGGGAGACGCCATTTCCTTCCCCCTTGTTCTTCCTGTTTCCCGTTTAAAGCACTCCCTTCAGCGCTCCCCGAAGCGTGGGTCTGTTAGCAACACACTGTCTTCGTGTCCCTTCATCTGAAAACACCTTGGTTTTACCTTCATTCACTAAGTCTGTTTTCCATGGACATAGTATTCTGGTTGGAGCATTTTCTTTCCACTCTTGACAAATCCCCACACTTCCCTCTGGGCTGCATGGTTCCCGATGAGAAATCTGTTGTCGTTCGGTCCATGGTCCCCTGCAAATTAAATACTTTAGATCATTTGACCTTATCTACTTTAGGATTAATTTTTTTAAAATTTTCACGAGCTTGATTTCAATGCATCTGGATGTTGATTTGGGGGATTTTACCTTACTGGAGCCTGGCGAGCTTCCTACCTCTGTATATTACATTTTGCCAAATCTGGACATTTTTCAGCCATTAGTTCATTACAAAGTTTTCAGTCCTACACTCTTTCAGCATGAGAGTGTCAGAAGTTCTGCCAATGTCTCACAAGTCTCTAAGGCTCTGTTCTTTTTGCAATTTGTTTCAACTCTCTGTGATTCAGACTGGGTAATTTCTATTCATCTCCAAGTTCTCTAAATTTTATTCTTATTTGGAACTCACCTAGTGTCTTTTCTTTCTAACTTGCTATGTTTTTTCAGCCCTAGGATTTCTACATGGGTTTCCTTATATATTCTAATTTTTTATATTTTCTCTTGTTCAAATTGCTTTAAAGCGGCTGTTATTATTTGGACCATTTGCATAACAGTTTATAGTCTTTGTCACACTATCCCAACATCAGTACCGTCTCAGACAGATGCTGGTTTGTTACCTCTTCTCAGGTGGCTCTTTGTAAACCGAGTCATTTCCGACTGTACAGTGGACTTTGGATCACGGTGCTGTGAGGCCGTCAGCCTTGTTTCTGTCTTTTGGAGAAGGATGAAACTGTAGCAGGGGATTGAACACATTAGCTTGAGGTCACAAGCTCCTACCTACCCATGGGCTGTGGTTCAAAGCATCAGCTCAGTTCTCGGTTCTATATGCTACTCAGCTCCACCCACAGTGACCGCAGTGCTCAAACGCCAGTCAGTGCTCAGATGCCTGGGTGTGAGGAGGAGGGGCTGGTCCTGCGCGCAGCTGGAGCAGAAACCCAGGCGTGCAAACTGCCCGGTCGCTCTCCGAGCTCCTTGCTTCATGATCTCATTGCTACTTTCCACCCTAGGACTCTTATTTTCTGTCTTCTCCCTGAGTTCCAGGACTTGGGTGACTTTAGGCTCCTACTCTCTTCTGTGACTGTGACCCTGGCCCCGAGGGACAGGAGAATGGGCGGGAAAAAGAGCAACAGAGCCTCTTTGGAACGCGGCTGCACCAGCTGGGGAGGAAGAGGCCCCCCTTCCCAGTTCTGGCTCTTTAGGAGCCTTATTGCTGCCAGCGTTTATTGCTTGTGAGCTGAGGGGAGGGCGCAGGGAGGATTTCTGCAGCCTCAGCCCTTCCCTGTACCTCAAACCAGGAGAGAGGTTGCTTGGGGTTCTCTGCACCCCATGTCCACCAGCAGGACTCAGGTGCTATGCAGCTCGCGGGGCTCTGGCGGGCAAGAGACAGTGGGCTTGAGTCAGGCCAAGGGTGCCTCAGGCTCCGGTCTTCTGGGCGTCTGCCCGCTCCTCGGCACGTGATTTTAGGGGGACTCAAGCAGCTGGGCCACGAGTTTCAGTTCAGGTTTCACCGCTGTGCCCAGTGGGCGGGACTCGGGCCAGAGGGCACCTTCCTCTCACCTGGAGCCCGAGCCCGACTCTGCCCCTAATGCCAAGCCGACGTGTGTTCTGCCGGAGCCAGCCGGACAAAACAGTGGGGTCGTAGGATCAAGGGATGCGGATAAGAAGAGGAAGAGGACAGGATAGTGGGATCGGGAGGACCGATCAGTCAATACCGAAAGGCCCCGAGTTTATTCACAGTGCTGTACTTATACAGATTTCAAGGACATTAGTGACATCAGAAGCCGCTAACAATTGTCTATAGTAAGAGTTAGAGACTAGAAACAGAGAGCTGCAAGCAAAAAAAAAAGAACAAAAAAAAAAAAAAACAGGAGTAGTGATTTATCCCTCACACCTGGCCTGCAACTAGATATTTCTTTCTAAAAATGTAACTTTCTTATCATCTACTTTCTGTAGGCCACTTTCCTTTGCCGTTCTCAGACTATTAAATTATTAGGACAAGCCGTCCAGAGACAAGAATAACGTTACCCTCAGCGCATCACAGAGGAGTTTGTGGATCAACCTAATCACTAAGGAAAGAACAGCAGACTCTTAATTGAGGAGCAGAGACGGAGAACGACCTTGGGCCAGAGATTTATTTCTGACCTTCACTGCTGAGGCATCCCGAGGCAGCAGCAGTGGTCTGAGGTTGCAGCTTTTCCCGGGAGCTGGACAGCACTGTGTAAAGTGCAGAGCTCCTAACTGCTAGTGAGGGCAGCACCCAGTGCGGTTCTCCAGGCCTCACGGTGAAGACCCTCAGGCTTCCCGCAGTGTTCCGTGGAGAGTAAATATAAAGTGAGTCTCAGTTCACACTGACGTGAAACGGCTGATAGTTCTTGGGCCCAAAGCAGACAAGAGCCAAGGGTCATGTGATGAGCGTTCGGTACGTCTGTGTGTCATGTAACGCATACAGTGAGGAGATGTTCTGTGAGACGTGCTTAGCCTGCTGCACCACTGTGTGAGGAGCATAGAGGCTACAGACACAGGCCTGCGTGGTTCCATCCACGCGCAGCTCGGCTTTATGGCATACGTATGTGGGTGTTTGTACAGCACTCCTATAGACGGTAAAAAAATAACTGAGATTAAATCAAGTAGATAATGCAACATGACCCCTGCTAGCCAAGAGTTGGGTCTAGCGTGTAACATGGTTTCCCTGACTATCCAGCATTTTGCACACATGGAGCTGCATGTGCTGCTCCTCATGGGCTGCAGCTCAGCAGGCGGCTTGCACCAGCATCACCTGGTATGTGAGCAGTGTACTGGGATCCAGTGCTGCGATGGCTACCATGTCACTAGGTGATGGTGGCTCTTCCATCATGATTTATGTAGCATTGTCATGTTATTTGGTCCATCACTGACCAAAATGTTGTTCTTCATGACTGTATATACACACACACACACACATGTGCACGTCTGCATGTGGAGACAGATATTGCTCAGTGCAATAAAGCAAGAGATGAGTGCTTTGCTCTCTCTGCACTTGGCTGTGGCTGCCCCCCATGTCAGTAAGTGTGGTCGCACATCATTCTGTGGGATGGCTCCTGTGACACTGCTCTGCAGGTCGGCGGTGGTTACTGTCTGTGTTTCCTTGGAAGCCCCCTTCCTTGGGATCTTGCTCTCCATCTTCTCTCTGCCCAGAGGAGAGGCCCACCCTTCAGTGTCACTGAGCTCTTCCCAAAACAGTGGCCCAGCCATGGAGGAGCTGCCCGGGATCATAGCCCAACACCTCCCCGGAGGAGGTGCCACCTTCTGCTTTAATATGTGGTGGCTCTGGGCTGACCCTGCCTAGATACGAGGTGAGGGAGTCATTAAAGTACATATTAAGGGCTCCAAGCTTTGTGTGTTGCATAAACCACAGTACAGGTATTGACTGGTTTGCTTCCGTGAGTGTGGTGCATCAGCTTTTCTCCTGGATGAGAAACGGCTCCCGGTGGAGCATTCTTGCTCGCTCCAGGGGGAAGGCTGAGGGCCCAGGCCCCAGCACTCAGGGCTGGTCATGCAGGACAAGCTTCTCTCTGGTATCTCCAGCCTGTGTGGATGCACAGAGCCCAGGGGAGCCTTTTTTTTGAGACAGGGTCTCGATTTGTAGCTCAGGCTGGCCCTGAGCTCACTATGTAGCCCAGGCAAGCCTCAAACTCAACAATCCTCCTGTCTCTGCCTCCTGAGTGCCCAGGGGAGCCTTTTTGGACTCTCCTGGCTGCACCAGCTTCCCTTACAGCATGGGGCACCGACCCTGAGGCCTGAGATCTGACAGGCCACAGTATCCAGGCAGAACTGAACACTACTTATTAATTTTCACAGCGTTTATCTTTACCAAGGCTTTCTATATGTAGCAAGGTTCATTTTAAACATGTGTTTGAAAAGTGAGAGAAAGGAAAAATGTGAATATATAATGTGGTGCAGGTGGCGTGTGGATATCTGGTTGTGATTCATGGAGGGGGGTTCCTAGACAGTTTACGTCGGGGAGACACTATGCCCCAGTGTGATGGGAATGGCAGGGGTTCTCCTGAAAACAGGGTGGAGGGGACTGTTGCAAGTGGTGGGAGCAGCAATGTTGTTGAAGTTAGGTGGGAAAACTCTACCATGTTCATACGTTTTCTAAGGCAAGAGCCTTCCTGTAGGCTTCAAGGTACCTGTGGAAGTCGGAGAGGAAGATTGAAGCAGCCAGGCACATAGGGCAGGTAGGGAGAGCATGGCAGGCCGAGGAAGCTGACTGTGACCTGCATAGTTGTGAGCACAACCAGCTGCAGGAGAAGAGAGTGCAACTACTGTACTTCGACGCGCAGCCCCTCTAGAGCAAACGACTGCTACTTTCTTCATGCTAAGGAGCCACTGTTTCCCTGGAGACAGTCACGCGGCACACATGACTCAGGTCAGGCTTGCCGTTGTGTCCTACACTTGGGTCTTAGGACTTGGATTAAGGCTAGGCTTGGTCCACAATGGGACAGTCCACTCAGATTAAAACCGGAAGTACTGGGCTCACTTCCTGTCTGCTGGAGTTGCGAAGTGGGGGAGGTGCAGGCCCTCAAAATAGGAAGCCTAAACTCAAAGCCACCCAGGAATGCAGAGCTGACGGGTGGAGGAAGACCACACCCAGGCCATTTCATTTGTCTGTCTCTCCTTTGATTTTTGAAACCTTTTTGAGATGCTGGGGTTGAGCCACTAAAAGTGTCCAAATACTCCTGTTCACCCCGGTGGGAAACCCCTGTGCTCTGAGGCTCTGAAATCATCCTCTGTGGCCGGAGACGTGGGCTCTGATCCCAGCTGGGCCCTGATTGATGGGAAGGGGAGGCCTTAGGAGCTGCAGGCACAGAGGCTGTGGCAGCATGACTGCTGAGAGTGCACATGGGGACGACGGAGTCCAGATTAGGACGGAACGTCTGTCAGTTCTCCCCACAGGGGAGCAGGCTGGGGACTGAGGCCGTCTGGGCTGGGCCGCCTGAGTGCACTGGGGTGGACAGAGGCCCGGCCGGCCCCCTGGGGGTGATACCAGGCCCGGGTTGGGTGGCTGCGAAATGAGGCTTTGTCTTCCTCCCGATGTGTGCTGTGGTCACACAGGGCCCAGAACTGGCGGCCACCCTTTCAGGCACAGAGGACAAAGCCGGAGCAGTCATGGAATCTCAGTGCCGGGTGCTCGCGCCTCCCCTGCCTGGCCCCACGTGTGAGGAGATCAGCGTCTCACGCACTGAGCGGCTTGTGAGGAGCAGCTTGAGGTGAGCGAGGACTCCTCTGATGTCCCTGACCGTCACCTGGGAGGCACCTGGCAGTGAGCGACCCCAGTTCACCCCGTGCAGGGCTTTCTGTGGCCACCCGCGATCTGCACAGCTGTCTGGAGAGCATCAGGCTCCGGGCTCCTGTCTGGTCTGGGCCTCTGTTAGCCCAGTGCTTGTGGTGCGGACGGTAAAGGGCCACCTGTGTAGGGACCGGACGGATGCATCTGATTACATGGGGTGCTGCCTTCAGCTCAGAATAATAAGATACAAATTATTTCCCTGTCACTGCTGAGACACCATCACAAGGAGGTTGTTGACAACTCTGGGCTCACCTTGGACAGGTGCAGCAGGATGAGTGGACCGTGACACTCTTAATAGATTGCGCTCCGTGCTGCTTGTTACCCGGCTCAAGGGCCGTGTCCAGCTGCTACAGCATTCATAAGTGATGAGAGCCATAAGCCCCACATCTGGGCTACAACTCATTAAGGCAGTGTGATGCCTGGGAGAAGGAAAGAGGAAAGGGGCAGCGGTGAGTGATGCGAGTATGGTCGCCCGGGGCATCATCTCTGCAGCACAGACGTGGGACGTGACGGCCTTTCGTCCTGCTTGACCCTTACTGACTCCCCATGAGAAATCTCCACGGGCGGCGAACCTCCCTTGCAGCCTCTTGTACCCCTTTCCAAGCAGAGCGGGCTGTCAACACACTGTTCAGTGATGCCTCATCTATTTTACAATCAGGACTGTGCTTTAGAGCGCTGTTAGGTACACAGAAGCGTGGAGCGGAACCCAGAGACCCCCAGGTCCTCTGCTCCAGGCCCTGCAGACTCCCACCACCGGTGTCCCCACCAGCCCAGGCATTCGATAGAACCGAGGAACCTGTTCTGATGCTTCGTTGTCACTGGAGGGCCGTGGTTTGCATGTGGGGCTTCTCGGTGTTAGCGTCCTGGAGAATGGAACTACTGTGACTTTATAGTGACTTTATTCTCTTTACGGTTACACAGAGAAGCGGTGCTGCCCCACGGCTTCTCTGTCCCCCCAGGTGACTCTTCTCCCCTGACCCCGGCCTCTGACAACTACTCACCACGCCAGCACCTCCAGAATGCCACGGGGCTGGAACCATGTGGCGCGTGGCCTTCAGACAGCTCTTTCACTTACTAATATGCATTTGTTTCTTCGATGCCTTTTTTTGGAGGGGGGCGGATTCTTGAGATCGAACCCAGGAGAGCTGTGCCACTGACTCACACTGTCAGCCCTTTTTATGTTTTATTTCAAGACAGGGTCTTTCTGAATTGCGCGGGTGGGCCTGGAGCGCGAGACCCCCTTGCCTCCGTCTCCCCGCGGGCTGGAACTGCATGCGTGTGCCACCCTGCCCTGCAGCCTCCGGCCTGTCCACAGCTCAGTAACTCATTTCCTTGGTTCGTCTATTTTTGAGCTAATCAAGAGTTAAGGAAAGTTTTCCCTTTACAGTTTGGCAGGAGTTCCCGTGCCCTCTGGGACTTTCCAGTTGCTTCCCTTTAATATGTAATTCGTTTGCTGCTTTCAGACTAGATGGGATACACACCTGGCTCCCAAACGGACATACGTAAAAAGGCGCTTATTGAAAATTCTGCCGCGTGACCCGCCTGAGGGCCGCTGCCCAGCTCCTGCCCACGCTACTCCGCTCCTACGTCTGCGCGTTCTCCCAAAGCGCCTGTGCGGATGAAACCCCGTATGAATGTGCCTTCTCCTTAGCACAGCTTCCACACAAATACTTGCTTGGTTTATGGGGTGGCTCCTATCGTTCCCCCATAACAATATACCCAGGTGGTCTTTTCCTACCCTGCATTCCTTGTTCTCTTGTTCCTGCTGAATAAAATTCCACTTTATGCGTGGTTCCCTCAGTCATCCCCTACTGACAGATACTTAAGCTGCTTCTGATCTTTGATATAACCACAGCAACGGGACCACTTGTCCTCAAGTCTAACCACACACATCTGAGAATATCTCAGGGGCGGTATTTGCAGGTCCAAGGGATCATTAACTTGATGGGCATTGACAAATTGCCCTCCCCAATTCCTCTCATTGTCCAAGTATACAAAGGTGATACTGAGTCAAGAGCAGTACAAGTTGGGCCAGAGATTTAGCTCAGTGGGTCCAGCGCCTCCCTAGCAAGTGCAAGGGCCCTGGTTATATCCCTGATAACCACATACAACAATATTGGGCATGGTGACTCATGCCCACCACCAATCAGTACCACACACCACAATGCTGGGCGTGGTGGCTCACACCTGTGATCCCAGCACTCAGGAGGCAGAGGCAGGAGGACTGCTGAGTTCAAGGCTTGCCTGGGCGAGTGAGCTCAGGGCCAGCCTGAACTACAAAGCAAGACCCTGTCTCAAAAAAAAAAATGGATAGATAGATATAGATAGATAGATAGATAGATAGATAGATAGATAGATAGATAGATAGATAGATAGATAGGACAGGTGATGTGCAGGGGATGTGGTAGAATTAGGTGCAGGTATGTGACTGACCCGCAAGAAGGAAGTCAGCGTCCTCTTCATCCCCGGGCCTTCTTTATTTGTGTCAGGGGTGCATCCTGTTATTCTCTGGGTGCTGGTCTGGCACCAAGGATTCCAGGTGCCCAGGGAAGGCTGGCCAAGTTCCCGGAGGACTTCCATTTTCTGCTTGTTCCGGTGGAAGCTGGGCATTCTGTTTCCTTGGACAGTGTGAGGTTCCTCAGGGTGAGCTGTGGCATGAACCAGCTGGAGGCGCCTCTTCCTCTTCTCACGCCCTACCCCTGAAGCTCGCTCACCTCTGCACCTGTCCAGGTGGGAGCAGCCGAGCAGGTGATGCTAGAAATTGCTATCACATCCACCTCTCATGGTCGGATTTAGAAAATTAAAAACCTAAACTTGTCTTTGTTCCCTTTTTAGAGAGAGGCCAGCTTGGCAAAGTGCACATTTTCCTGTGACCACTTTTGTGACCAGTTCTTAGCAGAGCATATAAAGAATTTCTCCTTACAGTCAGAAAGGTGAAAAGGAATTTTTCATTCAAAAATCACAGGCCAGATTTATGTTGAAAATAATGAGAACTTTGCAGGTGCCCTCAAAAAAATCTGTGAGAAGCAGGGAGTGATCTCTTTTGTTTGGCTGGTTGTGGGAGCGAAGGCCTCGGACTCCGGGGAGGCGGTCCCCTTCCTCTTGTCAGCAATTTGTTTTCAACAAAAGATTCAAAATGCTTTTTTCTTTTTTTCTTTTTTAATAAAGAAAGGATATAGTTAGTTGACCGGGGATTAGCTAGGGATTAAGGGCTGGTTGACTTTGCAATATTTCTACCTGCTTTCTGTACTACGTGTAGTTGAATTAACAATGGTAAATAATCAAAAGGGTATTAAAATGTGAGTCAGCCTCGAAGGGACCCCGAGTCTATTTTCCTGTGGTCTGGAGCCCTGGGGCCTCAGGTGGCCTCCCCGGAATTCTGTAGTTTTGAATTTGTAATTTCTAGGACCTGGGAGTTTTCTTGAGCTCCTGGATTGCTTGGGTATGCTGCAAGTAGCCATAATTTACGGATCATTTTTCTTAATAGTGAAGTTGATTAAAAACCCAAGTTCTTTTTAATTGCCAGACTTGTTGACCACGAACTATACAGTTATAGGGAAGACTCCCGGGAACACAAAAGCTCCTATGAGCTGGCAGGAAGACCAGCTTTGCCCATGACCATCCGGCCACGTAACAAAAGAGACGGCCTGTGGGGAAGAACGCCGACCACTGTGGCTTTTCACCTGCTTAGTTAAATTTAACTCACAAAAGCTGGGAGGATGATTTGATTAATTCTGTATCTCAGCGGAAATCGGAGCCCCTTAGAAGATCAAGGCTACAGAATTCTCCCAGGGGAAAAGACAGCAGGCGCAAAGCACAAAGAAAACTTCCTCTGTTTGGCAAGGGAGACAGCATCATGCCTCTCCTTCCTGAAGAAGTTTATAAACGTTTGCAGGTTGTCAAAAATAATTAGTCTAAAATTGTTTCATAAACCATGGAATGAAGCAGTATGTGCCTTGTTGAGATCAAAGGGCTTCTGTTAGCTCCTTGTAAATCCAAATGAAATTTATTTAAAAGTAAACTCGTGGAATTAACTGATGGCAGGGCAGAGAGCTTGAGGGAGCTGGTGCCAGCCTCGTCCCGGGAGGACCAGAAGGGTCCTGAGAGGTGCGTGGGCTCTGGGCTGACGGATGCCCGTTTTCCACCAGACAGCTCAGGGCCCGCGGGCCTGCTGGGAGGGACCAGCAGCGCTGGCATGTGTGGTGTCAAAGCTGCAGGGCAGGCCACGCCTACCTGCACATGTGCGGAGGGAGAGCAGGGGTCCTATCCCTTCGGGGTGTCCTTCCCAGCACTGACGGCTCCCGGAAGCAGGTCCCGGCCAGGCCACGTCAGCCCTCTGTGTCCACACAGTGCACAGCTGGAGACGGGAGCTGGACCTTGCTGCTGAGAAGTCCGTCAGGTTCACGTGCAGGGGGCCTTGCTCGGGGCTGGTGCAGACGCACCCCTGCAGAACGGCTGCTGTGCGACGTGGTACTGTTCTGTGTTTAGTGGTGGGAGCGGGCGCTGCTGAGGGCTTCCTCTGCACCGAGGTTAGGGAAGCCCTGGTGCTGAATTCAGAAACGGGGCAGCTGGGTCTCTCTTCCGAAGCAGAGCTGCCTGGCAGGCCGGCATGTGGCACAGCCAGAGGGAGCCTGCCAAGGTGGTCCTGTGCCCAGAGGAAGCTGCCCCAGAGGCGAGCCACCCAAAGGCCCAGGAGCTGGCAACTCTGGTGACAGCGGGTAGCAGGTGACATGATGAGGGTTGTTGGTGGAGATGCTGAAAACTAGAGTTTTCTCTCTTTGTACATATGTGTGTGTGCATGTGAACATACATGCACATGTGATAGATCTTCCACTGATCTCCCTATGCACCTTCCTTGGTGTGAATCTGAGGACCTCAGCTCTGTCCTCTCCAGGAAATTGCTTTTCCTGCTTTCTTGCCACCCGCCACCCCACCCTCTCACCTCCTCGAAGTCTTTCCCACTGCTGCTCCCTGTGGCCAGCGTGGCCCGTCAGCTCTTTCCACCTGCTCGCAGGCCCCGCCTCCCACCCCGGCCCTGGACGGGCTTCAGCTCCAGGATGCACAGACTGACGTGAAGGCAGCTTGGCATCACATGCAGCACATGCAGTCTGGACGCCCCGCTCGAGGTGGGCGGTGCCGGTGCGGAGCGTGTCCGACACGGCAGCCGTCCTGGGTGGTTTGGGCCCCAGCAGCATCAGTGTGACTCATGGCATAGTCAGTGCTTTCTTATAAGACAGGCTTCGTGTTAGGTGATCTCTCTATGCACCTGACTACAGGCTAACTCCGCGCTCCGAGCAGACAGCTGCAGCCAGTCCAGGCGGGAGACAGGGAGGAAGCAGGCTCAGCCCCCTTGCAGCCTGCCTGGTCAGTCTGGTCTTGGTCAGTGCTGTGAGGCCCGTCCTGGGGGAGGCGTGAGGCATGCTGGTGACCGTGAAGGGACCGCCCAGCCCCTGTGGTGCTGCCCACATTGCCCGCTGTGGCTGCTGTCCTGGGTTCTCCTGGTGGAAGACTCCAGCTGTGGCCCTCAACTGCAATCTCATTGTCCTCCTCGGGGCCTGGGGTGGACACCTGGCACTGCCCTCTCCAGCGATATCCCCTTTCTAGCTCTGGGCTGCCCCAGACGGGAGGCAAGGTCTCTGAGCAGAGGAGAAGCAGCTGCAGACCCGAAGGCTAGCAAGATGCAGCCCCGTACCAGGCCGAGCCCCCGGGTAGAGCACACTGTGTGGGAGGGGCTGGCGGGAACACGTGAGCGGCCGAGGGTCCCCGGGAGGTACAGTTCCAGATGCCCTCAATTTCCTCCGGCCTCAGACAAACCCACCCCGTTACCTGACAGTGGAAATAAAGTTTTATTGGCACACAGCCCATCATTTACTTAAGCTCTCCAGGTGAGCTATGTACAGCGGACCCTTGACTTATGAACTCAATTCCTTCCAGAGGGCTGGTTATAACTCAAGTTCGTCATTTGCCTTCAAAGTCTCTTCTGGAAGATTTTATGCTGGCTTCTTCCACACAGCTCAGTGTCCTTAGAGAGACATTGGCCCAGGATTTCTCAGTTCATGCCACACAGGAAAAGATGTCACAGCGTTCCCTCCAGAGCTCTTTCAGAGTTAAATCTGTATCTGAGACCATCTGGAAACATAAGGGGCAGCATTCAGATCATAAGTTAAAACTAAAATTCTGGTTGTAACCTGAATTGTTCCTCTGTCCAGCCAGTCATAACTCCAGGGTCCATTGCAGTTATGATAGAAATCACTGGGTTTACAAAGTCAGAAATATTTGCTCTCTTATCCTTCACAGAAAAGGCTTACTATCCCTGTTCTAAACTTCCCTGTACAAAGTAAGTTATTTGTACAATTAAGGTTTTTTAGTGGCCATATTAAAAAGATTAAAGAACACAGGTAAGATTAATTTTAATAATGTATTTTATATAACCCCATACACAAATAGTACATAGATACACCCCATGTATCCAAAATATTATAATTTCAGCATGTCATTAATATAAAATATTAATGATTTGTTTTATATTTGTTTTTAAAGCTTCGCAATCCCATGCACATTTCATGCTAGGCCATTTTGGCTTGAAGGGCTCATCCTTCAAGTGCCCAAAGCCCCGCATGGCTGGGGCTCACCATCGTGGACAGAAAGAAGTTGTGAGAGAGAAAACGGAAGGTTCAGACTGACTTGTTTCTTCAAACCTTCGGTATGCTCAGAGCAAGTCACGGGATGATCCACACTGGATTATGAAGCAGGCTCTGTGTCAGGTGAGCGACCCGGCTGCAGGACCACGCAGCGTCTGGAGCATGCGCAGGCCATGCAAACCTAAGTGAGAGTGTCGGTATTAAGCATGTCTGTCCCTGCCATTACTCCATTGTAAGTTAGGGAACATCTGCTTTGGTGTTGGTTTTTTGAGATAGGGTCCTACTGCGTAGTTCAGGCTGGCCTTGAGCTCTCTGTGAAGCTCAGGCTGGCCTCGAACTTGTGGGAACTCTCCTGTCTCAGCCTCGCTAGGCCTGGGATTACTGTCGCCTCGCCCGGATGGAAGTCACTGTGCAGAGTCCTCAAGACACCAGAGCTAGAGCTGCCCTCTGATTCCGGGTGACCGACCGCTGCCCCGTCGGCAGCCCGAGGGCTCTGGCACGCGTGCTCACTGGGGCACAGTGAGTGAGAGGAGTGAAGGGTAGAGACTGTCAGCGTGTCACACACTTGTAACTTGAATATGTCACAATAAAGCCCTGTATTCTGTACAATTAATAGGCACTAAAAAAGGAGACAAGAACTCACCCCACAATGAAAGGAATGACAATGAGAGGAAGACGATTGGAAGGAAGGAAGGGGCTGGGGGGCGCAGTAAGACGAAAGGATGTCTGATATGTACATGCGTGGGTAGGCTGTAATGAAACCCCTATTTAAAAAATAAACATATCCATAAAATGAAAACAAAGCCAAGCCAGGCCCTCCCGAGCCCTGACTCTTTCCCTAACCCGCTTTGCTCCGATGCACTGGGTCTCTAGGGCTTCCTGGGGACAGACACCTGTCCTGGCTCTGGCTGCACCTGCAGCTGCACTTCTGAGGCTCTTCGGGCTCACAAGCTGGTTCGCCTATCAGTCCATAAGGCCGCACGCTCTGACCTCCCCTCCAGGATCCAGCGTCTTCCCCACTGGGTTCCACAAGGACAGGACCGCGGCAGCCCACAGCGTGGCTTCCTCCCGGTCTGACACACGATAGCTACTCAGCAAATACTTTCCCACTGGGAGGTGATGGCACAGGATCTCAGAAAGGCAGGAGGGACCCAGTCTGCCTTATAAACATCGACCATGTGAAAACAGCCGAGGAATGTGTTATCCCGACTCGCTAAGGGAACCTGTGCTCACACAGGATCCTGAGCCTCGGGGGGTGTGGGGTGCCAGCACACATACTCGAACCTTCTGCATCGGCCCTTGCCCAGTGGAGAGTCTCCTGAGTTCCTACTGGCCAGAAGCAGCAGATAGGGTCTTGGGGTGTTTTATTTAATCCTGGTGTCAAAGGGTTACTTATGATCAACAACCTCAAGACAAATTCTGCACCTTGGAATTTAAAGTGCCTTTTTCTTTTCTTTTTAAGTGTAAAACCAATACATCCTCATTAGATTTCTGCAGCATTCAAAATTTTATGTATTCTGTAAAAGTGAAATTCCTCCCATTTAATCCTATAGATCTCCCACAACATTTGCCACTACAGATACACACCAGCATCTTGTTTGCTTATTTTACAAAAAAAAAAAAGATCAAAGTTAAACATTCTTGTACAGTTTGATTTATTTTTATTTAATGGCAAACCATGGACACCTTTCTAAGGAAGTATATTCCAATCCAATACTTTCCAGCCTTTCTCTGTTGTTCTGTACAATGAAAAAGCCGTAGCTTATCTAATGAGTCCCTTGTTGATAGAGGCATGGGCATTTCCAATTTTTCACTATTATAAGCTGAGCTGCAAAGACCATTGGGAAGAAATCTCACGTAATTGAGGGAAGGTTTCCATAGGATAAATTCCTTCACTAAACTAGATTCATAGGTAAGTGGTGTGAGCATTTTAAATATTAATTAGCATTATCAAATTACCGTCTTCACAAAGTTGTGAAAAAAGCACTTTTATGATCTCTGGACACTCCAGCTAAAGAAAATGGATTTGGAAGGAAATGACAGAAAAATCAAACTCCAACTAGATTAAACCAGCAGAAGTTTGCCATATAAGGGCTTATCAGATATCGTGAGAGCCTGGTCTCTCTGCCTCCCGGCTCAGTTCTAGCATCTGATGTACACTTAGCTTACTTTCTAGCAGGTTCTCTCGTCGGGTCACAAGAAGGCTGCCAGCAGCAGTGGTCAGGATCCATATGAATCAAACAGCTTTGTAGCATTACTGGCACAAATCCAGAGAATCCCTCTGATTGGCTGCCTTTGGGTCACATGGTCATCCCTGAACCAATCAGTGTGGCTGAGGCAAGGTGATGTCGGGGTTGGGGTGCCATCACCATCTTATAAGTTCTTAATAGGTGCATGAAGGCCATGAATTTTTATTTTACATCAAGACTCACAAATTATATAATCTGTCACTAGACAAAAATTAGGGCTTTTTTTGGGGGGGAAAAAAAAAGGACAGACAGCCAAGTGTCTTAGTTACTTTTTGCATTGCTGGGTCAAAATATGCAACTCCACAAGCTGAAGGAGAAAAGGTTTATTTCAGCTCAGTCTGCAGAGGTGTCAGTGCATAGGCAGCTGGCCCCAAGGTGGGCAGCAGGGCAGAAGGGATTGCAGATGAGGAACAGTCCGTGGCAGGGCAGGCACATCCTCTTATCCCCTCCAGGCTACAGACTTTGGTAGATGGGGGGGGGGCCTTCCCATCACCCCCACACAGAGCTAAATTAGACCAATCATTGGACTAATTTAGTTATCACACACTGTTAGCCCTTATTCACACCCCTACCTCCAGCAGCCTCTGAGAAGCCCCACCTATGAACGCATGAGGCTTCGAGGGGACATCTAGATACAAGCCCCGAGTCGGCAAAACATGAGCGCTCCCCCCCCCCCCAGCGGAGTGTGCCAACTAACTGATTCAAGTTGTCACCAGCCTCCCTCATCCGTGACCCCCTGTGGGAAGTGGCAGAGCTGGCCTCGGTGGTCTCTGATCTGTGGCATCTGCTTGGCTTGTGCTGTGACCATCAGTTCATAACTTGCACCAAGTTTTCTACGTTCGGTGATGTTCTTAAATGTAAATGGCCTGAATTGTATTTTATCAGAAAGGGGCTATGAATTGAAGGAATTCTGTTACAACAGTTACAAGAATGAGAAAACTGTACTCCTGGACCCCAGCCCTATTCATTGCTTAGCAACGGCCAGCTTTGTGGAACATTTCCAATAAGAAAATCCTGAGGTTTAGGGCAATGCGTTTTGAAAAATTTGCAAATTGGTAACAGCTTGGAGTAGTGGATCAGACATATTTTCATAGTCTGTTTTCTTTCCACAAGTAACACAATTATTTTCCTCTAATTGAGGAGCAAAACACACACTTAAATGGTGTCTAGGTGCTTCTAACATGCTTTCTTCCTTTCTTTTTTCATAGATAGTCCCATGAGTGTACTTCAGAGCTTATATTACATGGATCTGAAGAAAAAGCGGCATTGATACTAACTTAGCTGGGATGCATGGTCACATGCTCTGTGGACAGGACACGGAAGGTTTCCCGATGGAGTTCAGGCCCCTCGGTCACATCTGTCCCACCTGCTGCTTCCTGCCAACCAGTCTCAGCCCCACCCTTTTCCAGGGAAACCACTATAGTTATCAACCCACATCTTCTAGAACTGTCTCTGTTTGGACATAAATATGTCCTGATAAATAGAAACTGAAGGCAACATATGAAATTGAGCAGCTTTGACATGAGAAGTACCAGAGTGCGGTTCCCCTTTGACCCCTCCTTGTGTGCTTTGGTCATCCATGTACCTACAGGCAGGCCTACCCAGCTCTTGGTAACTGCAGGAGTTTGTGCTATCAAAATGGATCGCATTTTATGTGGCCTTGATAGATCTTTAGCCTGATTTCACAAATAATGCTGCAGCGGACCGCCTTGTGCTTGCCTTGGAGGGCCGTGGGTTTCTGTGCAGGGACTAGCAGCCATGGTTCGGGTGCCCGTGAGGTGGTTTTCAGGACTGCTCTTGCCGTCGCACCTCCGGGGACTTGGAGGCCCAGAGACTGGGCAGTGGGAAATCAGGCGGGAGAAACCATCTCTGGCCTCAGCAGGGCCCAGGGGTGGGTTGCGATCTGGAGCAGAGCTGGTGCTCTGGGGCCCAGAGGTGGGGGTATCGCTGAGTTCTTACATCCATGAATGACTCAGTCACTGCGTGTGGGTTTCCACGTGAAGGAGACGGACCTGACTTTCCTGAGCAACCTCTGGAATGGAACTGGCAGAGGAGGCGGTGGAGACAGGGCTCTGGCATCAGCCCAGAGGCTTGAGAGATCTGGGCATGAGGGTGGGCTGTGGGCAGGGCACCAGGGGCCCACAGGCAGGAGTTTATGCTGAGAGGGCAGTGCCAGAATCCTGTAGTGGGCCCGTGGGCTTGAAGACACATGTGGCCAGAGGCGGGTGGGGTGCTTGATTTCTGGGGGAAGAGCCATGCGGGACAGCTGCGGGCAGGTTCCATGGCTTTGGGGATTTACCTGCATTTTGCAATGATTTCCAAAACAAGCCTCTTTCTGCAGCTGCCCAGACTCTACTTCCCTCCGAAACCCAGTCGAGGGGAACCGAACCACATCTTTCCTTCGGGGTGTGGCATCATTCTCAGGCAGCCGCGCAGGGCAGGACCCCTTCTCAGCGCTTCTGACCAGTGACTTTCGGAGCCTCGGGAATCTCTCAGTGCAAATTGCTGCCTATTAACACATGCTGCGCTCTGCATGGGGGCAGCCACATCAGTGAGAGGAACTTACATAAATTGGGATTTGATAACTTATTTTTACACAGTAAATTTTATTAAACATAGATGGGAATCATTAGCTGAAACACTTAATTAAAACTATGGCCAAATTGGATGAATGCTAAGGAGAGTTCTCTAAATTTATTGCCCAATGATCTATAGTCTTGCTCAGTAATATACTCCTGGAACTTCCTTAATGAAGCTATTAAGTGCATAAATATCATATGTGCCAAATGGTGAAATTTAGTGATGATCTAACCCAATTTTCTTGCAAAGTAAATAAACTCCATTGAAAGAAACCACTAATTTATGACGATGACGGTCTTAAGATGAAATCCCTTACCTGCCTCAAAACAGACCTTTTAAAGTTATGCTTCATCGCACCTGAGGCTGAATGGGGACCGATACGTACCTTCCTGTTTCTTGCGGGCTCCTTGGCCGGGTGGAGCTTGTACCTTGGGCCGCAGCCTTCTGCAGGCGGGACCTCGAGGGACTCTCTGGCACGGCGTTTGGGGAGGGCCCTCCCGAGGGAGCTCTGGTCTCCCGGGGAGTCGATGGTGTAGGTGCGCACCCAGCCCCTGCGTGCCCTCCCCGGGCAGCCCTTGCTCTGGAGCCGTGGACCCTTCCCCGCTTCGGTGCCTGGGCTTGGGTCCGGCTCAGGGCGGCAGCCCTGGCGGCTGTGGTCAGGCATCGCTCCTTCCCTTCGCTGGCTTCCTGGACTCACCTGCTCTTCCTGCCCTACGGCGCCAGCAGGCGAGGCGTCCTTCCTCCACCTCAGGAACCGAGCCCCGACGACCACACGGCGCACCCTCCCCAAGCTTCCCCTCCCCTCCTCTCGCCAGACAGGACCCTGGTCTCTCATGGCCTGGGCCTGGCTTCTGGTTGTCTCCTCCCTTGTGTCCCTAGATGGCAGGTGTATTTATGCATTTACTCTGTCTCTCCCCCATCAAGCAGTGCCAGGGAGGAAGTAGGTGCGTTTTGTCCACTGTGAACCGGGTGCCCAGCACCAGCAGGTATCACCAGATGGATGTTTTTCCTAAATACACGAGTGAGCACGTGAATAACAAGCAGCCGCCCCGGGAGCCCCTCTGGGGGTCCCGCCATGCTCTGGGGTCCGAGCTACACCTGCCCTGCGGTGGCTCCTGACTGCCGGGGCCAGGGACAGTCTGTGACAGGCTGGGCAGACTGTGCCTAATGCGCAGTGTGTGGGGCGCCGGGGAGGGGCCCAGAGGGCGGCAGCTGTGTGCCCATCTAGCAGTTTGTCCTCAGGGAGACATGGTCTGCGTGGAGAAGCTGTGCACTTGGGGAAGACGGTCAAGGACAGCCCCTTGGCCCGGCTCCGGCGGCGGCAGAGGGAGGAAGAGGCCCTTCAGCTGCTGTGAAGCAGCTCAGAGAGAGCAGAGGAGGTTTGGAACCGGCAGAGGGGCCTCAGGTGCAAGGACGGTGTGACTGAGGGCAAGAGGGTTCAGAAAGCGGAGCAGCTATGCTCAGGGGCCACAGGGCAGAGGTGGCCAGTGGCGTTGTCTGGGCCAAACCGCAGTGAAAGGAGAAAGCACCAAGGGTGAGGCAGAGAGAGAGACGTGTGCGCAGGCCGGAGGGGCCAAGGGGCACGGCCAGTGCTGTGCCGCCAAGAGGTGCGGGCTCAGCTTGCTCAGCTGCAGCCACGTTGGCTGACCAAGGTAGGTAAGGTCACCACAGCAGCCCCAAGCGTGGGCGTGCTTGGGGAATGCTCTCAGGGGCCACAACGTGACCCTGACAGTGAACCCTGTCGCTAACGGGGCCCTCAGCTCCAAATCTCTGTCGGTCCTAAAAATAGAAAGGGGAGAGCCTCATCTGGCTTCAGAGAGATGCCTCTCTCCGACCTGCCACTTCCTGTCTGGAAAGGATGAGAAGCCCTCATGCGTGGAGGGTCCTCCGTGGGTGACATCACTGGGCTTTCCTGGAGCTGGTGTTTCGTGACAAGGGTACTGACCATCGCCCTGCCTCTCCCGGGTTGAACAGTGACCCCAGCACCCGAGTCCACCCAGTAACTCAGTGTGGAAATAGTCTCTGCAGAGGGACCGAGGCAGGATAAGGTTGGACTGGGCTGGGCTGACCCTACTGTAATGACGTACGTTAATGACACACATTCCCCTTGTACGAAGGGGAACCAGACACCGAGTCTGATGCACCAGGAAGCTTACGTGACCACCCAGGCACAGATGAGAGGGACGCAGGTGCAGGCCAAGGGACAGACGGCAGGGCTCCCAGGAGCGCAGGAGCTCGGAGAGGCAGGAAGCGTCTTTGCTCGTGCCTTTGGAGGACACAGGTCCTGCTCGTACCTCAATTTTGACCTTCTGGACTCTCGACAAAAATGAATGAATAGTTCTTGTTCTAAGTAACCTTGTTTATGGTGATTGATTACAGCAAATTTTTTTACAGCTTCGTGAAAACTGACAACAGTCGTTGAGAGAATTGCCCCATGCAGTAGATTGACGGGTATACTGAAATTCATAGAAAGTCTTTTGAACATTTGATGCCTTGGGAGAATCTTGTGAAATAATGTAGTAAAAAAGATAAGATTCAGGCACAAACTGGACATCTTCACAATATGAAGAATACTTTTCCTTTTAAAAGAGTAAACAACCAGTCTTTGCACAAAAGGAATAGAATTTCATTGTTCTATATTTTGACTGACATAAATTTGATGAAATTAGATGTCCAAGTGTCCTCACTGGAATAATGATCCTTCCGGAAGAATCCTTCCCTTATGCTCATTTATAGCCTTAAAGGCACAAAGATATACTTTCACAAAACCACCCTTATATATGAAAGCAGATTTATCATTCAGATCCATCATTAATTTCCCAATGATGTTCTCCCTGGCTATAAAGAACGAGTTAGAGCTCTTTATGAAAATTTTATACCAGAGAAAATGTTCCTGGGACATGGGTTTCACTGACCTCTTTTAACCTTTGGCTCCCTCTGTTATCATTATTAAGTAATAACGCTGCTTCCTGCCAGCATAATTCTTTTCTCCATATACTTCAGAAACTCAGCAATGCTTTTTGATGTGGAGGACAAATCAGCACTTGGTCGTCACCGTGTGCTCCTGGCTGGTCCCTTACGGCCGCGTGGATGGCGTCTTACATCATCTTTTACGAGTGCATCAACTTATTTGCAATTAAGTTTAGATTGTCTAATAAAATCTGGTGACATTTTAGCTTACAGTTTATGTCCCAGTAAAAGGCTCCAAATGTTACTGCCGCCAGAACCCATGACACAGCCCTCCATAAAGCTTTTATTTCTGGCTGGACAGCTGACGGTGCGTTCAGAAATGGGAGCACAGAGAAATGGAGGAAGCGAGGTCGGGGCCGGGGCCGCCTCCGGAGGGTTTTATCTTCCCGGTCAAGTTCCCCTTCCAGATCTGCAAAGTGTTTGGGACTTTCTGACCCCTGAACCTGCAGGCGTGGAGACGGCTGCTGTGGGCGGCGGAGCTGCCTCCGTGGAAGCCGGGCTCGTCCTTGGAAAGTCACCTCCGCGCTTCCCCTCGTAGCTTCCGGACAGCTGTTTGGTGCTGCAGGGGCCCTAGCAGTTCCGGGTGGAGGCTGCTGGCGACTGCAGACGAATCGTGTTGCCAGGCGTGAGGCAGAGATGTCCATCACTGAGCAGGTAGGCGCTGCTGCCGTGCCTGAGACACACAGGTCGGCCCGCTGCAGGGCCCGTCCGTGTGTCCACAGCAGGCCCTGTCCGTGTGTCCACAGTCCCAGGTTGAGTCATCCTGATGGGGCCAAAACCTTAAGAAAGCCCGAGTCCTTCACAGTGGCAGCCTGGGCGCTCGTCCTCTCGGAGCATGGCTTGGCCTGGCCCTCGGACGCCGCAGGCCTGGCCGAAGCTGAGGCGAGCGGCCAGCGGCGTCCCGGCCCTGCCTGACAGACGCCTGTGGCGGGAAGCAGGGGCAGGAGAGAAGAGAAGCAGGGGCGGTGCTTTCGGGAGAGAAGAGACATGTGTGGAGTCTGCAGCTGGCTTTGGGAGAGGAGGAAGCAGGCCCTGCGGAGCTAGCGGCTCCTGTGCTCTGTCGAGGAGACAAGCCACTGGGAAAGCGTCCTTTTCAAACAGCACGCTCTTCAAGGAAGAAATTCCCCGGTGCATTTCGAAGTGGGCTCCCCGAAGCCCTCGGGATTTATGACCCCAAACGACACGAGCGGGGGGTTCTGGATGAACCTCCAGGTATAATATGGATGGAGCATGGAATATTCCATGACTCTCGCCTCTGAAAACCTTACAATTTCAAAAATGAAACCAGTTCATGCATAAAATATCCCCTCTGCAAGCGCGGCCGCTGTCGCGCTTCCTGTCGTGTGGGGACCAGGGTTATAAAGCATTGCGGCTGTACCTGAAGGTCCTGGCTACGCAGAAAGAGGCGCCTATTTACAGCGCTCCTCATCATGGCTCCCGGCATATGCATTAATCTCCCCGTGAATTCTGAGCTCCCAAACGCCTAAGGAGATATGCTAAACCCTTCCCCCGTGGCTTTCTTCCAGACAGGATTTAAGAGACACCAGAGGGTGGCACATTTATACTGAGTTTGCAGTTTCCTAAACATGAAGGAGATGAACAGCTCTCTGCTAAGGAACATGGTCAGATAGGAGCTTGAAATGGAATAGTCGAGCTGACGCAGGCGAGAAGTGCTGCTTGTGGGCTCACAGGGGTGCTGGGCGTCCAAGCTTCCCCAGCACCCTGCGTAGAAGCAGACTGAAGCCAGTCAGTGTGATCCTGTTAGAACTGATGAAAGAGCCCAGTTGCTCAGAGGCTGTGTAACATCAGAAAACTGGACTCTGGAGAGGCCCCAACGGACCTGTCTCCTTTCCACTGCTCTTTTTTTTTTTTTTTTTTTTTGTGAGACAGGGTCTCGCTTTGTAGTTCAGGCTGGCCCTGAGCTCACTCTGTAGCCCAGGCAAGCCTCGAACTCAGCAATCCTCCTGCCTCTGCCTCCCGAGTGCTGGGATGACAGGCGTGAGCCACCAGGCCCGGTGCTGTGGTATGTGGTGTTGATTGCTGGTGGGTGTGAGTCACCACGCCCAGCATTGTATGTGGTTACCGGGATCGAACTCAGGACCTCGCACTTGCGAGGCAGATGCTGGAACCACTGAGCTAAATCTCCGGTCCTCCACTGCTCTTCTAAAGCAAAAAATATTTTAAATATTATTTCTCCAAATAATATTTTAACTATTTCTCCAGAAAATATTTTAAATATTATTTCTCCAAATAATATTTTTATGAAGAAAAAATGACTGCTATGAATTAAAAGGAGGAGGAACTGTTAATTAAAATGCTGACATGAACTCTTTTAAAGGAAAATAATTTATTTCCTCTAGCGTGCGGGAGACACTCTGTAATTGACTCGCTCTTGGTTAAAAACAAGTGCTGCTCCCTCGTGGCTTGGGGGGCGAGGGCTGTGTGTGGCCTTCTTCCCGTCTCAGGAAGAAGGGGCCATCCTTCCTACTTGCAGGGGCACTGTGGAGGTCAGGGGCAATTCCATCCGAAGGGCTCCGATGGCGGCTGGGTGGGATTCAGCCTGAAGACCGGCCTGCTTCAAGCCTGGGGGGCACAGCAGGGACAGGAGCGAGGGAGTGGAGGTCTCGGTCTCGCCCAGGTCCCGGCCCTGTCTGAGGCCCGAATCGTTTACAGTTCTTTTGATCAAGCAACAGACACAGCTCTGTCTATTTTAAGCAACAAAGAATTTGTTGCAGCATGGCGGGTGGCTGAGTGCATGGTAAGGCTTGAGAACCCAGCACGGGGGCAGGAAAGAAGTCGGGGCAGCCCTGCAAAGAACAGGCCCACTGGGGCCTCTGCTGGTTGGGTCTTAGCATCGGTCTCCAGCTGACGTCCTTGTTTTCTCTTTTCTTATTTTCATGGCCTGAGTCCCTCCAACTTGGGTGGGTCCCAGCCCGGTCCTCGGGGAGGGTGGAGCATGCTGAGCGTTTGTGCACAGTGGGCAGAGGCGATGCCCTCGGTGACCACACACTGATGTCAGGAAGAGCGGAGGGATGCCAGACACCAGGCTGCCAAGGGGGCACTGTGGACCTTGCAGGCCCAAGGCTGCTTCCTCTCCTAGGTTGTCTTCCTTAAGCTACTACCCTCTGCCGTACAGATAAACAGTTCTTGTCAGCTCACGTCGGCTGCCCCCCCCCCCCGTTTATCCAAAGCCTGGAATTTGCAAAGCATCTGCTGCCCCCGCAGAAGCCCCTGTCATCAGGCGGGCAGGCAAATGGCAGATGCGATGTCTCAGAGAGTTCCAGAGTCTCTCTAATGATGCACTCCGGAAACTCAGTCTTAGATCTCAGAGGTTTCCGAGTTAACTAATAACCTGGGTTCCCAGGAGCACCATGAGCCACCTGCTTCCCAGGGCCTCGCGGACGCAGCGCCCCCGTGTGTGGGTCTGGATGGAGCTCAGCAGAGCCAGCGCCCTCCCGGCTCGGTTCCTCTGGGCCGTGTGTCTTTAGCCTTCTGCGGGAAGCTTCCTGAGATTTGTTTCAAGAGTATTTCATTCTGTAATATGATGTGAAGAAATCTAGAAAAAATGAATGTTGCGGGCACATCAGCCAACTAAAGGAAAGCTGGCAAAAATGAAGAGAAACAGCCTCTGAGTTCTCTGCTGATGAGATATTTTATTCGGTGGCAAAGAAGACACTGAAATTCGGAAATGAACTTTGCAAAGTAATTGCTTTTGATCCCTGCAAAAACTCACTCAAGGGCCTTCAGGTAGACATCGGCCAGGACGGGCGGGAGTTGCCCTGCAGAGCGAGCAGCGCTGGCTTCTGAAGCGAGCAGGGGAGGAAGCGACGGGAGCCGCTGTCCAGGGTGCTGAAAAGCGCTCCGTGCCGACCTGCCGGCCCTGGGGCGCGGTTGCCCAGCGAGGGGCGGAAGGAAGAAGGGCTGCGAGCTACCGCCAGACGGCAGACGGGAAAAGCCACGGCGGCGTGGCCGAGAGCGGAGTTTCATTCCTCTTAAAGACTTTTCATGTAGTGCACGTGTATTTAAGAAGAGACTATCCCAGCAATTCTGATAAAGATCTTTAGAATGACATTAAAATGGAAATAGACTCAAACTAGGCATCTCTGGGGAAAATGTTGGTAGTTGTGTTACATTTGTTTTTCATTTTGTTCCAGTGCGCTCGTGAAAATAGTTTTATCTTCAATACTCCCAGAGTGGAAAAGTGAAGTTTCAGAGAGAGAGAGGAAGGAGCATTTCGGATGTTCGCCAGAGCCCCCGGGGAGGCTTGCTCCGTGGAACGCATGCGCGCTTTCCCACAGACCCAGCTCGCCAAGTGCCGCGCCAGGCACAGGCTTGCTTGTCTTCTAGCCGCGCCAGGCACAGGCTTGCTTGTCTTCTCACCACTTCAGAATCTGAGCCCTGCTGGAGGGAGGCCGGGCTCCGTTCTCCCTCAAGAAGTCGCCTCTCTGATCAAAGAGCCCGGTAGGAAACTACCATGTTCGGAGCCCTACCTGGCTCTTGCGCTATAGGACTGAATTGCCCTGCTCTGCCCGGCTCCAGACGGGAATGGCTGAGTGAGTCTAAGGGATGTTGCAGGACTATTCTATTTCTTTTAAAATTTATTCTTGGACAAATAAAACATGTAGACATTTTCCCAGCACTCGGGAGGCAGAGACAGGAGGATTCTGAGTTCGAGGCTTGCCTGGGCTACATAGTGAGCTCAGGGCCAGCCTGAACTGCAAAGAGAGACCCTGTCTCAAAAAAAAATGTAGACATTTAAAAGTGTAAAAGATGTTGTGAAATATGCATTTCAAGCGATTTAACATACACCTTTCCTCACACGCACGGTGTCGTTTGTGGTGAAAAGGGCTAAATCCCCTCTGGGACACAGTCGTGGTGCGTACTTTGCTATCTACCAGGGCCCCTGTGCCGGGCACCATGGCACTCCTCACCTGGCCTGTCCAGGAAGGCAGGCCAGCCCTCGCCACTTCTTCCCTTGCCACACCCATGTCAAGGTGAGAAGAAGCAGGTTCTTTGAGAGTTATTGAGGGGAGAGAGTGTTCTATAAATTCCTACATGATGTATGTGGTGTGTGTTGGGGGGTGAAAGAGGAAAAAAGAAGAAAAACTGATCCTCTCCTCTCTTAAAAATCGCTAAAACATTTTCTTATAGTTCAAGTGTCTTTTTTTTTTTTTTTTTGAGACAGGGTCTCGCTTTGTAGTTCAGGCTGGCCCTAAGCTCACTATGTAGCCCAGGCAAGCCTCGAACTCAGCAATCCTCCGGTCTCTGCCTCCCAAGTGCTGGGATGACAGGTATGAATCACCCTACCCAGCACTGTGGTATGTAGTACTGATTGCTGGTGGGTGTGAGTCACCATGCCTGGTATTGTTGTATGTAGTTACCGGGATGGAACCAGGGACCTTGCACTTGCTGGGCAGGTGCCAGAACCACTGAGCTAAATCTCTGGGCCTCAAGTGCCATTTAAAAACCAACAACAAGAACAACAAAAAACATGTTCTTACCATCCTGCTAAAATCCTGGGACATTGCTTGGAATTACACTAATCTTGGCCTTCACACGTGGATAAATTTTGCGCCTCAAGGGTGTGCTGTGAAAGGTGGGGGGTCACTGGAAGCATACCTTTGGGGTTCTGTGGAGCTGACCCTCCTCCCCTTTGGCTGGGGAGAGATGTGGGGTGACCTGCACCTGCAGCTCCTGGGGGTGCAGCCGGCAGCTTTCTGCGTGCACAGACGGTGCTTTCGGAGATCTGCTGCCTAGAAAAAGGGACAGAGGTTCTGTCTGTCATCAACAGGGTGTCCGGGAGCCTCTGGTGTGACGGCGGCGGGGAGCAGGAAGGGGTGGCCGGGTGGGGTGAAGGCAGAAAGGGGAGCTCGCGGGAGCCTGCAGAGGAGGGCAGCACCCAGTACAGAAATGGGTCCCGGTGCTCAAGGGACCCAGGCGCACCCACACTGAGCATGGCGCCCTAAAGGGCCGCAGAGGCTCCGATGCTGGGCACTCCGAGGGGCCCTCCCGCCCCAGGCCCTGCCCTCGTGCTCCGCCCCTGCTCCTCCACGTGCCAGGCGGTCTTTCCCGCTCTCGCTGCCACGGAGGCGCCCAGCTCCAGTTCGCGCCTCTTTTGGCAAAAACCAACTTCTTCCCGGGGCTGAAACTGACGCGCTTTCCCAGCTCGTTGCTTTGCATGCTTTGCGGAGTCCTGGTGTCTCCGCCTGCACCCTTCCCTTCCGTAAGGGGGACAGGGAAAGGCCCCTTTCTCCCTCGGCGGATGCGGCATTACTGCTAAGTGACAGTGAGAAGTAATTAGCACCCCCAGGCCCACTGCCTGCAACCTGTCTGAGCGGTGCCCACGTCCCCTGCCAGGCGGCCTGTGAGGCGCATGGATAATTCATGGGCTTCTCTGCAGGCGGCGCGCGGGCGGGAGGAGGCTCTGCTGGGGTCGCCGCTGGGAGGAGCGCAGGCCAGGGCGGGGGTTCTTTTCCTCCTAAAGGGGGATTCACCTGCGGGAAGAGCTGGCTCGCGGCCGGCCTGAGTGGCCCAGAGGCCCCAGCCACCAGCCTGCAGAGGCTTCCTCCTTCGTTTTCCCTCGGGGCTCTGTGGCTTTAACGCGCTCTGCCAGCCAGCGCGCCAGGCTCTGCAGCAGGAAGGGTGTGGTTCTGTCTCTGCCCAGAGCAGGGACAAGGGGCAGGTGCCTGGCTTCCCTTCCACCTGCAGGGAGGGAGGGGCCCCGAGACCACCGTGGCCTGGGCTCCCTGGGCCTGCTGAGGAGCTGGGCCGGCAGAGCGAAGGGTCCCTCCCCCACAAGGGCACCGTGCACCCAGGAGGCCCCGCGAGGGCTGGGCCCGGAGCGCCCCTGGGCCTTGGCTCTGTCCTTGATTTTGACATGCACATAGAAGCCGTTTCCTGATTTCGGATTTACTCTCTTCTATTTTTTTTTAAATAATTGAGCTTATTATTTACTTTCTAACACATACAGCATGGAGAAAACCAGACAGAGTCTCAGAAGACTAGCAGCCAAGCTCTCCTTATGTGTGTTTGTGTTTGTACATATGTGAGAGTGTGGCCATGAGTGTCTGCATATGTCTGTGCATGTTTATGAGCTGTGTGCGTTTGTGTATGTACATTGTGGGCACTCCAGTGTGTACAGATGTATGTCAGTATTGTGCACACTTAAGTATTAGTATGTGAATATCAGTATGTGTTTGTTAGTGTGTGCACACGTATGTGCATGAGTACATGTGTGCATCTGTGGATATTTACCCAAACCATGGGTGTGTCTTTGTGCACGTGTCCATCTGTGTGTCCCATCACGTGTGTGTGCATGTGTGGAGGTCCCTGAACCTGTGTGCACATGTGAATGTCAATATGTATGAGGGTTTGTGTGTGTGAGGCTGTGAGTGCGCTGGTGTGCAAGCATGAGCATGTACAAGTGTTCGCAAGATGTGTGATGGTGTGTGTGTGTGTGTGTGTGTGTGTGTGTGTGTGGCTGCCGTGAGCCTCACGCCCTGGCAGCGTTGTGCAGCCCAGCAAGTTCGCTGTGATATAACCAAAATAAAACTGCGCTGCTGTAGCAGATTCCCAGTACCTGCTTCCTGTCTCCCCACCTCTACATTAGGCTTAAGTTCAATTTTTAGATATTATGGGGAACTAGTTCTTTTATCTACCTTCTTGTTTAACCATAAAGAGGAAGGTAAATTTGGCTGAAGTAATAATTCACAGCATGGTTGTTTTACCATCGGAAGGATTTTGTCTTCTTTTTTCTTTCTTAGATAAGCATCAATAAGAAAAGTGAGCAGTAAACCATTTCTCCTTAAAATTTTGCACGGGGCAGAAAATGGTTCACATTCTCAATGAGTCCAAATGAGATCTGCTTCGCTTTGTCTTGCTCCTCATTGGTTGTTATTTGGAAGAATAATGATGAGAATTTGAGAAGTTTTTCAGATGGAACATAACGAACTGTGTTTAATATTTATGGTGCAGAGAGGTTTAAGTTGGAATTTCTCAAGCCAGTGGACAGGCCTTCCGTGGACGTGCTGACCTCGGGCAGGCGCAGGAGGAGCCCGCCTGAGGGATGCCCCTCCCCCCGCTGATGGGCCCCTCCTTCCCTTGGTCTGTCCTGAAAGTCAGTGCCTGGGGCCGGGACTCCTTTGTATCCAGACCTCATTTAACATACATTTTCTAGCTTGCTTCACGAAGTCCCGCCTCCCTGACCTTGGAAACCGTCCGACCTTGGAAGGTGTCACGATCTGGGACTCGGGTGTGTATCCACCCAGTGCGGATCTGGCAGTAGCACGTGTGCGGGACGCAGCTCAGTCCCGCTGCTGAGACCCCTGATGTTGTCTGCAGAGGCCGGACTGACTCCTGGCGAAGAGGGGGTCACAGAAGGCGGTGTGCGGCGGGGCCATGTGTGTGAACAGGGACTTCTGGACAGTCGCCTCCAGCAGAGGTTGCTGTGTGTGAAAGCCCTGGAGGGACAGGCGGCAGTTAGCGGGGGAGGGTGTGGAGACTGAGTGAGCCCTGAGCTGCTCCGGGCGGAGACAGAGTCAGAGGCGCCAGGAGCCTCGCGCGTGCCTCGCCCATTGCTGTGTGTGGAGGCTCCTTTGTCTTAATGTGCATTTGTATCGTCTCTCGATGCACAAAGACCTCAACTGCTCTGCACATTGGCACATGCTTCACTCCTTTGTGCTGTGGGTACCGGGCTCGCTGACCCTGTGCCCGCCCCACCTGTGAAGAGCGGGGCACGCCGCCATGGAGAGGGCTGGGCCTGCTTTGGCTACAGAGACAGCGCGGGCTGGAAACGCACAGGCAGAGGTGGGGGCAGGGTGCTGTCTTCAGAGCCTGTTTGTTATTCATAGAGAGAAGCAAAATTTTGCAGAAATAAGATAAATGTTCCATGCAATTGCACAAGTTCTCTTGTCAAATTAAAAACAGTAGCGGTGTGGCAGCAGCTTAAGTATTTTCTGCTTCTTTGTGCCACCTCCAGCGAAAAGGAGGAAAAGATGTGGGGAGGGGATAAAAGGGGTAGAAAAACCCACAGCACATGGGAGGCCAGGCTAGTTGGCCTCACAAAGCAACAGGTTCCGTGCACGGGCAGCGTGGAGGCTGCTAGTGACGGTGTGTGGAGGCCGGGGCGCGCGGAAGGGGTGGCCACCTCTCCTGGGGGGCCCAGGTGCAGTCTGCTCGTGTTTCACCTCAGGGCCGAGAACACTGTGAGGGGTCATGGCCCCAAGCACAGCCACTCCCCGAACAGCTGCCCCTGCATCTGTCTCAGCAACACAGGAGCGAGGATCTTGTCCGAGAAGCCACTGCAGGCTCTCAGAAGGGCTCAGCCTGATGTGCCTTGGGCAACGTTCATCCAAGATGCTTCCGGCGGGAGGAGTCGGTGCTTCCAGCGTTGTGGGCAGGACTGAGAGAGCTGGAGCCGTCGGGTGGGGCGCTGCCTGGATACCAAGAAGCCAGAGGAAGTTGCTGCCCGTGGAGGGGGCACCGTTCCTTGCCCCACAGTGCCTGCGTAGACGTGGCTGTGGACCATAGGGGCCAGAAATGTGCAGGGAGCCCCTGCAAGTAACAACACCAAGTCCTGGTGAGGATGCAGAGAAAATGGGTCACTTATGTCCTGCTGGTGGGGTTGGGACAGCAGACACCTTGAAAAGCAGTTTAATGGTAGCGAATCAACAAGTGTGCTTTATCCTGAGAAAGGAAAACATATTCACACAAAAACCTATGAATGTTTATAGCAACTTTCTTCATTTTCACCCCAAACTGGGAACAACCCGCATACATGGTATTGAGTGCACACATCCAAGCAAACTTGGACATGGTGTGCTATGGAATATTACTTGGCAGTGAAAAGGGCACATATACAGATACTTGGATGAATCTCAAGGGTACTGTGAAAGAAATAAAATTCTTAATTACCTTTAAGTGTTTGACTCGGTTTATGTGACATTCTTGAAATAAAAAGTATTATGGTGACAGGAGAACAGACTAGTAGCTTCCAGACGGGCAGGGAGAAGGTGGAGTGAGATAGCAATGGAGGAGTGTTCTGGCTGCTGTTCTCTGCTGGACTGTGGTAGCAAATTCACAAACTACACGTGTAACAAAATGGCAGGAAACTAGGTGTGTACACACACGTGTGCGCACACATACCCAGGAGCACAAACACACTGAAGGAACGGGACTCACACGAGTGAGATGTGTCCGGGTCACCTTCTGGTGGTAACGATGCCTCTCCCTTTCTGGAGGAAAGGGAGAAAGAGCACAGGGTCTCCGCCACTCCCTACAATTGCACGTGGACCTTTAATTTTCTCAGAACAAGGGTTTAACTTTAGCAAAAGGGTGGGGACAGGTGGCAGAAGCAGTGCCCTAGGCGGGGGCCCCCAGGCTGACTTCCTCTGCGGAAAATCAGGCCCACAGGCAGAGCGAGGGGCTCGGCAGACACCGGCCCCATGGCGGGAGGAGGAAAGGGTCACAGACGCTGGTGCCATCTTTCCCCTCACCCGCCCACCGCAGTGGTGCCGGGTCCCGCCCATCACAGATGACTGTCCGTGGCCTGCACTGACTTTTACATGGCTGCCAGCTTAGATCACTTTGCCATAAGAAGCAAAAGATTTATTAGAGAGCTAAATAATTAGCACATAGGAAAGTTACCAGTTATCACGTATTAATTTTATATTCCACTGTCTCGATGTGTTGCTGTCTAGTTGCATTTCTTTCTTGGATTTTTGTAAGTGAAAAGGTTTGTCATAGCGTAGCTGCTGGTAATACAAATTTATGTATCTTTCTTGGGAAGGAACATGGAAACATGATTTAAAATAAGATCTGAAAACAACAACGACAAAAAAAAAAATCCTTAGCCCAGCAACCCGACTTCTATGAATTTATTTTAAGAAAATAATTGGACAAGTGTGCAAGATGCATGTGTCAGGTTATTAACTAGCATTGTTTATAATGGTGAAAAATGGAAATGGGCAAAATACCTGAAACAAACAAAAACTGACTAAACAAATTGTGAAATATGAAACCATTCAAAAGGACAGTCATCAGAGAATGTTGCCGTGTTCTCTATTTACTCAGCGAGAGGCTGTTCTGGGTAGACGAGGCACTGCCGGGGATGGGGTCCGTGTTCAGCTCTGAAATACCAAGGCTCCGTGTGCAGACGCATACGCGAGGACACGTAAACGCGAGGACACATACATGCAAGGACATGCACACGTGAGGACACATACATATGAGGACACACACGTGAGGACACATACACAGGAGGACACGCACACACGAGGACGTGTACACACAAGGACACATGGACACGAGGACAGAAACTGGCTGTTACCAGATGCGGAAGGCCTGCAGCCTAATTCCCGCAGTACTGTCCAGGAAATCTCAGCTAATTATGTGCTTTAAAAGTGGATCTCTTCGGGTATTTGTAATTATTTTCTGAAATGATTACTTATGTACATAAAAATAATGAAGTCTCCTGAGTTATTGTTATAGGAAACTTTTATTATCTTCCATATTTTCCAATTTTTAGTGAGTTTATTGCAAGGACAGAACTGCTAAGAACGGAAGCAGTTATTTTAGAGGTGATTAAGAAGGATAACCCAGTTGCGACTGCAGAATGAGCTCGTTGCCAGCCGCGCGCCCAGCCTGCCGCTGCTCGGGGAGGGGCGAGGAGAGGACACGGGAAGAGAGCTGGCCTCAGGTCCGAGAGTGGACAGTCACCGAGGCCCAGGGGGTTCCTGTGAGCTCTGGAGGGGAGGGAATGGGATATTTCTTCACCTGTGCCCAATGCCTGACAGTCCACGGTATTTACTGAGTTCAATAAAGTGTATATTTTAATTTGGGAGGACTTTTGTTTTGGTTGGGTTTGTTTTTTGGCAGTTCTGGCAGTTGAATCTGGGGCCTGTGCACTGAGCTACCTCCCCAGCCTTTTGATGTGATTTTTCTTTTAAGACCGGAAGTTGCTTAGGTTGGCTAGGCTGGGCTCAAGCCTGGCATTCTCTTGCCTCAGCCTCTCATGCTGGCCTCTGCCTACCAGATGCCTGGAGTCCTCCTTTGTGCTTGGGCAGGTGCTGTGCCCAGGGAGCTGCCATCTTGGCTTCTAGTGTCTGTGGAGGAATTATCAGAGCGGCAAGGCAGGGGGGCGGCTCCACGGGCCACAGCAGGAAAGGCTCTTTGGAGAGGAAGCAGGCAGAGCAAGCTGCCAGACACACCCCCGCCCGACAAGGGGCGAGCTCGGAGGGGCGCCCCCTAGGGGAGCGAGGAGCTGGCCAGTGGGGCGAAGGGTGGGGACTGCCCTTGGACCCATGGGGATTTGCACTTCCGGTAGGGTACATTGCAGTTAGGTAGTACAGGAAGCTGTTGGGGGTTTGGAAATGACTTTTATCTTTGGAATAGTTTTTTTTTAATTTTTTTTAATTTTTTTTTCACACACAGGTAATTTATTAACAGAAAATAACTGGAGTCGTGTTCGCGGCGACCTCCCTTCCTGTGGGTGCTGTCGGAGGGGATGGGAGTGACATTCTCAATCCTCCCAATCTTCATGCCTGAACGAGCGAGCGTTCTGAGGGCCGACTGGGCACCAGGTCCGGGGGTCTTAGTCCTGTTTCCTCCTGTGGCCCGGAGCTTGATGTGAAGGGCGGTGATGCCCAACTCCTTGCACCTCTGGGCCACATCCTGGGCAGCCAACATAGCAGCATACGGTGAGGATTCGTCTCGATCAGCCTTCACCTTTATTCCGCCAGTTACACGGCAGATAGTTTCCTTGCCAGAAAGATCAGTGACGTGGACAAAAGTATCATTGAAGGATGCAAAGATGTGACAGACACCAAATACATTCTCTCCTTCAGCCACCTGAGGCCCAAGGCTGATCACTTGTTCTTCCTTCTTTTCCTTCCCCTTGCGAGGTGCCATTTCTGCAGGGAGTTTCCAGACTCAGCCACCGGAAAAAGCTGGAATAGTTTTGATTTACACAAGGCACACGGATACAACGTGAAGAGCTCCTCCACACTGGGTGTCGTTTTCCACCAGCGGCGTCTCCCTTTCCTGTGGTGCATCAGCCAGCGCAGAGACAAAGCACAAGCGTGTTATCATCAGCCACGCTCCAGGCCTGAAGGTGATTTCAGTCGTTTTCCCTAATGGATAATTGGTCTCGGGCTTCAGCCGGGATACCCTAAGGCACTGTGTCTTCCTGTCTCCTTGGGGTGCCCTGTGCTGCGACCATGGCTCAGGCTTTGCCTGGTTTCCACGGCCTCACGGGATGCCCTTCTCTGTCTGTGGTGATGAGGTTTCAGGGAGAGACACAGAGGTGATGAAATTTTCTGACGGTGCCAGGAGTGATCTGTCTGCACAGCGTGGCACGGACGACGGGAACCTGGGCCAACACCGGGAGGTGGAATACGGAGGCTGCCCAGGTCTGGCACAGCCTTAGAGAAGGCAGTTGGGTCAAGAGGCCTGGGCTCTGTGGACCAGGACAGCGGGACGGAGGCTGAGCTGTGCTGGAGGGGAGGTGGCCATACGGGTGGAGGGCTGCGCGCCAGGCTCGGGGGTGTGCAGTTGACCACAGTAGATCTTAGACACTGTGGATTTTAGACACAGTAGATTTTAGACACTGCTCTGGCAGTTCTGCCCTCGAGGAGAACTTCATGGAAAAATAGCAAAACAGCACAAAACCCCAAAGTAAGCTTCGCATGGTGGACAATGAGACCCCGAGCCGGGAGTGACTGGGGCCCCTGAGACCCGAGGTGGAGACCGTGCTGCTGAGAGTGAGCAGTGACAGGTGGGGGTGTGCAGGGGCACTGCAGGTCTGCCAGCCGGTGAGGACTCAGGAGAGAGGCCTCCCTCCCCCGGCAGAGAGCAGCCGCGCCTGTGCCAGGTGGGCAGAGTCAAAGTGTGGGCAGGAAGGGAGGGCAGGCAGAGTCTGTGAGCAGCTGGTGGGACGCGTGGCCGGGAAGACAGGTGCTGCTGGAGTGAGCAGCCGGGTCCCTGGCTCCTGAGCTCCCGCGTGCCCCCTCGGGTC
This sequence comes from Thryonomys swinderianus, assembly GCA_004025085.1. NCBI lineage: Eukaryota > Metazoa > Chordata > Mammalia > Rodentia > Thryonomyidae > Thryonomys > Thryonomys swinderianus. The sequence continues at coordinate 6,735 of PVIC010004247.1, read as the reverse complement.
TGTCCCAGGGAGTCCCCAGGCAGGAACCCCTCACCGTGTAGGAGGGAGGCGACCCCCTGGTGAGCGGCTGTGTCCTTGGGCTGAACTTGAGTCACTGTCTCCAGGACCCACACTCATCCGGCGCTGGAGGGTTTTCGCAGTGCAGTCACAGACGGAGCCGGATAATGGCCGCAAGTCATTGCCCAGAGGAAATCCTGTTTAATATTTAATATGCAGCAGTAACTGTTTCTCCTTATGGAGCATGTGGGGATTACTGCTGGGACATTCCAGTTTGAGATCTCATTCCAGTAATGAGATCGCCACAGTCTTGGCCTCCTCCGAAGCCCCCTTCACCCTCACCAAGGCCCTTCTTGAGTCCTCTTCAAATATTTCCAGCCAAAATTTAGCTCTCACTGCTCCTGTAGGGAACACCCACACTTCGGCATCTTCACACCTCCACTGTAACCCCGAAGCGAACTCTCAGCACCTGCTACATGCAGTGTACTTCATCGTGAGCCAGAAAGAGCTGGGTTGGGTTTTGTTTCTTCGGCGCTCACAACAGTCAGAAATAGCTGCTTGTGAAATGCAGAGCGCTCTGGGTCGATGGGATTTCTCGTTCTGGTTTTCTGAGGAATCGGCATGCTGATTTCCGTGATGAAGGGGTGAACTCGGCTCATTGGCGGCAAACGGACGCACCTTGTGACTGTAGTGTTAGGGGAATAAATCAGACACACACACTTAAACAGAGCATGCTTCTCTCCTAGCGGAGAAACCCAACACAGAGTCACGCAGCAAAAGGAGAGACAGATAATAGGAAATGGGCAGAGAGATCTTTTGCAAACGGAAAGCAGAGCAAGAGGTGAGGGAGAGAGGAAGGAGAGGGGAGGGGGAGGGGAGGAGAACAGAAATAAGAGGTGCTGTGTGTGTGCATTTACCAACTCCCCACGAAGAATGCACTCATTGCTGCCGTGAACGTGTACAGGTAAAAAATGGAAGAAAAGAATGCTCCGCTCCTGCCCCAGAGCTCAGTGAGAAACGTCGGCCGAGTCCTGTTCGCTGGTGGCGTGAGGGCCCCGCCCGTGGGCAGCAGGGGCCTCCTCTTGCAGAACCTCTAGTGTCTTGTGCTTTGACCTTCTGCCAGGGCTGGTTCCACCGTGCCCCTCTGCCTGCGGTGGGTCCCGCACTGAACACGAACTGGGGGCGTCTCAGCCACGCATTTCACAAGATCAGCACCTGGCCAGCAGACTCGAAAGCAGAGGGCTGTCCAGCGCCGGCGGGCAGGAGTCCTCCCGCCTGGACGGCCCGAAGTGAGCAGGAGACAGAGAAGGAAGTTGCCCCTTCTCCTGCCCGGCGCGTGCTGGGACTGCCCGCCGCGTCTCCAGTTGTCGGAATGGCACTGCCACCACTGGATGCCCCGGCTCCCAGCTTCTGACTCGACTGGACGGCCCCACCGTTTCCTGGTCTCCTGCTTGCAGGAGGCAGAGTGCGCACCGTCTGGGCCTCTCGCAGGACTGTCCCTCCCCCTCTCTCACTGTCACTGCTGGAGACGCCCCGTGAAGGGTGTGGGGCGCAGGTGTGGCTGCACTTCTGCCTTCACGGAGAGGTCTCTGGGCGGGACCCTGGGCTCCTGTGCACCCCAAGGACCGAGGCGCGGTCGTGGCGTGTGGCAGTGAGGAAGCAGCACAGCCCGTCAAGGTGACTGATAACGTGCTGTGAGAGGAACGCGGCTGAGCGCCCGGGGGCACAGAGGGTCTGAAGTCTGGGTTCTGGTGCCGCCCAGGGCGTGGCCAGCGGCACGACTGTCAGGTGCGGAATCACGTCAGCCGCATCTGCTGTACGCTCGCTTCGCCATGGCCCGGCCTGCTGTAGGACTGGCTGTGGGAGGGGTAGCCTGTATCCGCGAACCTTCAGTGAGCCCCAGGTGACAGGGGCTTCTGCAGCCCGGTGCGCAAGCGTCTTGGTTTGGAATTCGGGAATGTTCCAGGGCAGGATCAGGGGGCTTTTGACTTTCTTATTTCTGCCTCCCTGTCCCAGGGCCGGGCGAGAGCAGCCCTGGCTCGGCCGAGTGGAGCAGATAGCAGCAGCTCCCAGCTGTGCTAACCTTATTCCTTCATTCCTGTGCTGGGTCTCCCGTCCGCGGTACTTGGCAAGTGTGGGGTCTGCAGTGTTGAGTGGATGAGTGGAGACAGGGGTGGTTCAGCTTTGCCAGTCCGGGTGGGCATTTGGGGGGAGGGCTGAGGGGTTACGATGTGAGGGTCCTGGGTCCTAGCTGAATCCTCATGCACCCACTAATAGTACCTGCTGGTCTGGCACCCAGAGTGGGCTTCTGGGAAGCCCTGTGTGTGCTCAAAGCGGCAGATAGGGCTGGTTCTCAGCAGAGAGACAAGGGCTGTATGCCTGGCTCTGGGACTCTCTCAGGCCCTTTGTGCCCTGTTTCTAGCACAGCTGCACTTTGCAGGTGAGGGAGGGAGGCTCAGGGTCCCCTCTGTTATAACTGGAAGCCCATGTCCAGGAGCCTGGACATTTTTTTTTTTTGAGACAGGGTCTTGCTTTGTAGTTCAGGCTCACTCTGAGCTCACTATGTAATCCAGGCAAGCCTCAAACTCAGCAATCCTCCTGTCTCTGCCTCCCGAGTGCTGGGATCACAGACATGAGCCACCAGGCCCGGCACTGTGGTATGTGGATTGATTGCTGGTGGGCGTGAGTCTCCACGCCCAGCATTGTATGTGGTTACCGGGGATCGAACTCAGGACCTTGTACTTGCGAGGCAGGTGCCGGAACCACTGAGCTAACACTCCGGCCCAAGCCTGGACATTTAAGAGTCGTGTTCACCGGGAAAGCTGGCTTGGAACGAGGTCTAGGAAGCTAGAAATTCCCCATTCTGCATCTGTGGAAAATTGCTACGGGACCGGTCAGGAACTTTACACACTTCCTGGGACCATCCGAGAATTAATTAGCTAGGAAAGGACAGTGACGAGGAGCTTTTAGACCACGGGCTTTTCCGAAGCTGCCTAACTTTTCTTTGTCCTTGTTTCGCTTTGAGTTAACTGAACCGATGCTGTCCAGCACCTCCAATGACTCATGTCAGAGAAGGCAACATGGGCTTGTGCTCGAGGAATTTAGAGCCCAGCAACTGCCACCTATTGCACTTACCCTGGGGAGAGTCACACACGTGTCACAGACCCAGCTTTGTTCTCACTGAGATAATCACTCTTTGTTATTCTAATAATTAAGCCTCTCAATATATGTGGATGCAGGCGCCCAACTTTTTATGTCTTGTACCTAGTACAGTGTTAATATTTGATAGAAGCCCTGAAAAATTAAACTTAAGTAATTATACAAACCAATTGAGATGGCTTAACACTGCTGATCAGAGTAAGGTGTCTTCGTCAGCCCTAGTGGTGTCACATGAATCTACAAATTAGCCAGCATGTCAGAGGATAAGCCACAAGCCTGTACTGCTCTGCCTTAAATAATTTAAGGCTGCTCTTTCCACGAGCAAACAGCTGTCTCTCGTGTTTAACAGTGTGCCTTTCAGCTTGGATTAAGCAAACTAAATGAGGTTTCCCAGGGTAACTGCAGGCGTCTAGTGCTAGGGCCAGGACATGCGGGCAGCAGGAGGATAGGCCCAGGGATGCACGAGGTGCTGATTCACAGCACATTTCCAGCGCCCCCAGGAGGGAGAGCCGGGACTCCCTGAGTCCAGGGTGGCGTGTGAGTTCTGAGGCGACAGGAAGGCTGCCAGGTGCCGGAGGGGGCCTCACTCTGCTGAGCAGCAGCTCTGTGTTCCGTGATGACAGGCACCAGCAGATGAGAGGCAGAGTGAGCCCTGGTGTCTCTGATCCTGGCTGTGTAGGGGGAAAAAAGGAGCTGAATAGGGAATGAAATCACCTTCACCGAGATCACTGCTTTAGATTTTCTAGTTGAGTTGTCCATGAACTGGCACCGAAGCCCTAAGCCTGCAATTTGGGGTTGCTGCCAGGAGGGGACGGCATCACTCTCAAGCCTGTGGTCTGTCTAAATCTACTCTGTGCTAGGTGCCCCACTAGCTCCAGGGATGAGCATCCCTGGCATCGGGGAACTCAGAGGCTAAACGGGGCAACAGGTGCTTAGAGCTCATGATCCTGGACTATAGCCAGCTCTAAATGGAGTAGGAATAAACAATAGAGAGAAAACCTATTCTGTCCAGCTCAAAGCTGTAATTTCTTAATTATTATAGTTATGGAAATACATGGAAAATAAACATCAGAGCAGTTAATAAGTGAGAAATAATACTGAATTTAGTCACAATTAAGCAGTTTTCAAATATCTTTTAGTATGGCGGCACTAAAATGGTATGAGGTTGTAGAAACTGCATGTACAGAGAACAAAAAGAGCTTTTCTGTTGGAAATGGAGAGGGAGGCGGTGGGGAGGCTGTGCCCATGCTGGGCTGGGCTGGAGGAGCCGCCCACACTCGGCAGGCACTGTGGGCCAGTTCTGTGGCTCTCCTCAGGACTCCTCCCTGTACCCAGGCCCCAGGCGTCACCTGACACAGCCCCCCACTGCCCCTTGGTTAGGGGATCACAGAGAGGCTTCGGCTTCAGCTTCTGAACTCTGCCTGTCCTTGGTCCTGTCCTGTCTGTGGTCAAGCGGCTCCTCCAGACGCCTCTGCCTTGGAGATCAATTTCCTGCGACAGGAAGGAGAGAAGAAGTTTGTCTAGGACTGGTGCTGTGCAGTGAGGCCATCCTGGAGCCTGCCGTCCTCCTGCGGGCGGGAGGGAACCTCCCGGGCCCGGCCTCTCTAGAGTGCTGTACTTTGCCATAGGTAAAACCATCTCAGAACATTTGAAAAGCAAAGAAAGTAGGATAAAACCACAACCACACTATCTTAATGACACTACCATTATTTCTTCGAAATTCCTTCAGCATATCATACCCCAGCATTTGCTCCTTGTTAACCATTTATAGTCGTATGCAGCAAGATTCTGGGTCACGATTTGTGATTGAAAGTATCTCAAGACTATCTACAGATATCCACGGCCGAAGGACCCCTGGCAGCTCCGCAGCCCAGCGCCTTCTCCAGTTAGTTCCTGGCAACCCCGCTGCCCCCCGCCTGTACCAGCTGTGCCATCACCTCTCTTAAGGAAACCCCTCTCTCAAACAGGCAAAAGGCACGATCGGCTTCTCCCCTCGCCGATCCCTGGGGTGCCCGTCTTCACACGGACCCCGTGTCTGCTCTCGCCATTGTCCTGCTGCCTGGACGTCTCGGACCGTCTCGCTCTCGGCAGGCGGCTGTCAGGGGAGCCTCAGGCTCTGATCCGCAGAAAGTCTTAATTGCTCTTTTGGTTTGAGAGACACGTTTACCGGATGTAAAAATGGGGCGGTGCAGTTCCTCTCCCCGTTGCTGAAGTCCTTCCTTCCGCTCTTCTCGCTCGGTTTCTGACGGGAGGAGCAGGGTGGTGGCGTCTGCCAGGCGCCGCCCCTGCCCGGTCCCGGCTTTCTCGTGGCCGCGGGCGCCTCCTGCTTGCGCGGTTCTGTGCCGAGCTGTCCTCGGGCTCCTGGCTTCCGTGTGGGCCGTTGATTTCGGTAAGTTCTCGGTCCTTTCAGTGCCTCTTTCTGTTCTCTTCCTCTCCTTCTCTGGAGCACAATAACCCTCCCCTGGCCTTCGGACGGGTCACGCAGCACCGGGACGCTGTGTCTCACTCTCCATCGCGCCCCACGTTTCTGGGTCCCGCTGCGGCACTGCCAGGCCCACCGATCCCTCCGCAGCTCAGTCTGTCCCCGCAGGGACCCGTGGGGTGCTCCTCCCCGCGCCCTCTGCCGGAGTCCGAGTGCTGGCATTTCCCCTGGGTTCCTTTCCAGTGTTCTCTTCGCCACCTACATGTTTCTGCTTATCTTCTACAGTTCTGGGCGCTTGTCTATGGTGTTACTGGTCGTTATTTAAAAGCTCCTGACTGAGGTTCAGGGAAACAGGGACTGAGGTAAAGCGGCCCTGAGGGCGAGGCCGTTTGTTAATCCGGCTCAGATTTGGGCGTTTTCAGGATGTGAGTGGCTGCAGGAGCCACAGGCCTCAGGCTCCTCAGTGCCCATGTTTTGTCTTCCGTCCGGAGGCTGCGCTTCCTGTGCCACCCTCACAGGCTGACCCTTGGTCTCGCCCACTGCGCCCCCACGGGACCGGAAGCCCATCGTGGGCAGGTGGGCGGGGTGTGCCCCGTCCTTCAGTGGCCCACGTGACTAGTCCTCACCCTCGCTGGCTCTGCCCTCTCTCTAGTGAGGCAGAGGGGCCGGCCGGGGCCGGAGGGAGTAAGATGGGCCCTTGGGTTCCCTCCCCGGAGAGCAGGCGATCGCATGGAAGTGACTCGGGCCGTTCCACGCGGGTTACACTCCCCTCTTCCTGGAGATAAAGTCCTACAGCTACCAGGGTCACCCACACTCCTCCAGACTACCAGTGTGCCTTCGAAGCGGCCCGCAGCTCCTGCGCCAGGACCTGGCCAGGGATCGTCTGGACTCGACCGTCTCCCCAGGTTTCCGCCGGCCGAGGGACCCAACGACAGCAAGTTTGATGTTGCTGATGATCGGTTTTGTTTACAGCTCTAGACCCCGGCAGCACCTCACATCCCAGAGCAAGTGTTCTGGGCTGAGCGGGCGAGGAGGCTTTCAAGGCAGAAAGAGGCAGAGGAAAACAAACAATAAAAAACAGACTAGTCCTGCCAGGCCTGGTGGCTCACGCCTGTCATCTCAGCACTCGGGAGGCAGAGGCAGGAGATTGCTGAGTT